>PVIH01026997.1:0-17752 GCA_004025045.1 Sigmodon hispidus | reverse complement strand
AAAGTCAGCGCGCCACATTATAATCAAGACACAAAACATACAGAACAAAGAAAAAATTTTAAGAGCTGCAAAAGAAAAGGGCCAACTCACATATAAAGGCAGACCCATCAGAATAACGCCTGACTATTCAATGGAAATGATGAAAGCTAGAAGGGCTTGGTCAGAAGTTATACAGATGCTAAAACAGCATGGCTGCCAAGCTAGAATACTATACCCTGCAAAATTATCAATCACCATAGATGGAGTAAACAAGGTATTTCAGGACAAAGTCAGACTGAAAGAATATTTATCTACCAATCCAGCACTACACAGAGTATTAGAGCGAAAACTACAACCTAAGGACCCCAGATACACCCACGAAATCACAAACAATCAATAAGTCCACAGAAGAATACCCTAGAGAAAGGAAATACAAACAAGTTGCCACCAAAAATGGCAGGAAATATGAATCAATGGTCACTAATTTCCCTTAATATCAATGGACTCAACTCTCCTATAAAACGTCACACACTAACAAGATGGATACAACAACAGAAGCCACCCTTCTGTTGCCTACAAGAAACACACCTCAACTGTAAAGACAGACACAGGCTTAGAATAAAGGGTTGGGAAAAGATTTTCCAGTCAAACGGTCCTAAGAAACAAGCAGGGGTTGCAATCCTAATATCTAAAAAGGAGACTTTAAGCTAAAAGCAATTAAAAGGGACCAAGATGGTCACTACTTACTCATCACAGGAAAAATTGGTCAAGAGGAGATTTCAATCTTAAATATTTATGCCCCTAATATAGGGGCACCTACATATGTAAAAGAAACACTGCTAAAGCTTGAATCCCACATCAATTCTTACACCCTAATCGTGGGAGACTTCAATACCCCACTATAATACACCTATTAGAGTGGCTAAGATAAAAGGCACAGATGACAGCCTATGTTGGAGAGGATGTGGAACAAGGGGAACACTCCTCCATTGTTGGTGGGAGTGTAAGCTTGTTCAGCCACTTTGGAATGCAATATGGAGGTTTCTCAGAAAATTGAGAATCAATCTCCCCAAGGACCCAGCAATATCACTTCTGGGTGTATACCCTAAAGAGGCACATTCACACTCCAAAGGTACTAGCTCAACTATGTTCATAGCAGCATTATTTGTAATAGCAAGAACCTGGAAACAACCTAGATGTCCCTCAACTGAAGAATGGTTTAACAAACTATGGTACATCTACACAATGGAATACTACTCAGTAGTAAGAAAAAATGATATCCTAAAATTTGCAGGAAAATGGATGGATTTGGAGAATATCCTCCTGAATGAGGTATCACAATCTCAGAAAGTTAAGCAGGGGATGTACTCACTCATTAGTGGTTTCTAAACAAACAAACAAGAAAGAAAAAGCCAAGCATGCCCAAGCAGCAAACCACAACCACTGAACAGCTTGGATTAGAAACACCCTGGACTGATCCTTCGGACCCCACTCCAACTACAGGAACACCTGACTCACTCTTGAGGGAGGATGTACAAAACTGGATTTGGCCAGGAGTGGAGACTGATCCAAACATTATTGGGTCAGTGGGACCATAGGACTGTCTGCTCCCTGCCCAGGGAGGGGATGGGGAGTTGCAGAGAAGAAAAATGATCTGATGTTGTGGGAGGGGGAAGGGGCCTTGAATAAGGATATACAGGGATGGAAAAAAAATTCAGAGGGAAAGCTGAACACAAAGAAAATATATGTGTAGCAATCTTATTTACATCATCACCCTTGATAAGTCATGCCTTTGATTTTTATCTTCTTTATAGTTATTGTTAACTTTTCAGCATTTTAAATTCATTTTACTGTTTTTTTTGATAAATACAAAATAAATAAGGAAAAAAAAAGAATGTTGCTGAGGTTGGTAGGATGAAAATGACTGCACTTTTAATGGATCATAAATAGCCTAACATCATGTTTTTTAAGTTCAAGTAAGAGTCCATTCCACATTATATGAATAATCTAGTTTTCTACTCAATACCTCAAGGTTTATCAAGAGACTAAGTTTTTTTTCTCCTCCTGTAAACTTGTCAATTTTTGGTGTTATGCTCTGAAACAGCTCATTCTTACTGTCCATGTGTAATGTTCTGTCTTCATTGACTAGCACAGATCCAGGAAAACTCTGTGCTTATATCTGTAGTCTATGAGCTCCTATGATTCATGCTTAGTTGATTCTATGGGTCATGTTCTCTTGGTGTTCTCAACCTCTCTGGCTTCTACAGTCTTTCCTCCCCTTCTTCCTCTGGGTTCCCAGAGTTACACCTAATGTTTGCCTGTGGGTCTGCATCTGTTTCAGACCACAGCAACTCTTATAACAGAATCATTTAATTGGGTATGGCTTGTAATTCAGAGAATATTCTATTATCATCATGGCGGGAAATATGAATGTACGCAGGCAGATATGGTGCTAGTAAAGGAGCCAAGACTTCTACATCTGAATAGGCAGGCAAGCAGAAAGTGAGAGCATGACAGCGAGCCTGGTTTGAGTACTTGCTACCTCAAAGCGTACCCTTAGTGACACACTTCTTTCAATAAGACCACACCTACTCTAACAAGGCCTAGGGGATGCATTTTCACTTAAATATCCACATACCAGGATCCAAAGTATTTCATTTGTGAATTGTCTTCACAGTTTAAATGTGCTTTCATATCCACTGTTTAATTTCACATAAGATTTTACTACAATTTTCCCTGAGCAGAGCCTTGCAGTAATTTTCTTAATATAAATATAAGCTTCACTCTATCTTTTAGGGCTGGCCAACTAACTTCAGGATAAAATTTAATCTTCTTTGTGGAATATTCCCAGTGCTTCTTTGGTCCTCACTTCTTTGTCATCACCATCTGTCTCTCTTTAGGTATAGTGCTCTGCAGGCAGTCAATAAGTCCCACAATGCATTTCTGTTCTCTATTTTAAATATAAAATGTTAATTTATTTTTGAGAATTTCTTATATGTATACAATATATTTTGATTTCATCCATTTCTCTACACCTTTCAACTCCTCTAGAAACTTTTCCCATGTTATCCTCCCAATTTCTTGTCTTCTCTGTGTATGAGTGTATTGCTTGCATGCATGTCTGTATTCTGTTCATTCTTTGTGTCCATGAAGGTTAGAAGAGGATGGTAGATTCCTTGGAACTGCACTTATAGTTAGAAGTCACCATGTAGGTACTGGGAATTGAACCTAGGACCTCTACATTAGTAACTTGTTCTCTTAACTGCTGAACCATGTCTTCAGTTCCCCTGTTTTGTAACTCACAACATCCATTTAGTACTACCTATATTTGCATAGGTATAAACACATCCATTGGAGCATGAGGAAGATACCAGAGTCTATAAACCTGAAGAAAACTCCCCCTTTCACAGAAGTCATCCATTTTCAAGACCTATTGAGCTAGAGCTTGGCCTTAGTGAACTCCCTATTCATACTGGAATATTGATTGTCTTGATCCTGTGCAGGCAACAATAGCTGCTATGAGTTTGTCAGAGCAATGACCCTGTAATGTCTAGAAGACACAGTTTCACAACTTTCTCCCCAAACCTCTGGCCCTTAAAACCTTTCTGCCACTTCCTCCGTAATGTTCCTCGAGTATTGGGAGGGAATGCATGATATAGATTTTTCACTTAAGACTCAGCACCTCATGCTCATTTATTCTTTGCACTTTGAGTAGTTGTGAGTCTCTACAAACAGTTTTCCACTAAAAAAGAAGTGCTTTTGGTGAGATTTTATATTTATTTAGGAAAATAATGTTTATTTAACAAAATTATGGTAGTAGTTTCTCTCCTAGGACTATGCGGTGCACAGCTGTGAATTCTTGTCCTGTTTATGCTGCAATCTCCATCTCAAATATGCATTCTTTTTTTTTACATACTTTATGGTTGCCATTCATCCCTAGGCATTACCTCAAATTTATTCTTGTTCATGAAAGCATTTGTTGCCCTTGAAGGCTATATTCCTTCAGAAACTAGCTCACCAATAGGTGGATTGCTACCAGTTAAAGGACAACTTTCAATAATTAATTTTTTCCTTCTACCATGTGGATCCAGGGGATATAACTCAGGTTTTCAGGGTTGGTAGAAGATGCCTTTACCCACTAGCCATCTTGTCAGCCCCTTCTAATTTAAATGGCTTTTTTTAGCATCTAGATTTGTTACTCAGTAGTAGATAATCATAATATTTTGATGTAAAGTGTTGAATATAAGTAGTTTTGGGGAAGGGATACCAGACAGTATTAGTTAAGGTATCAGAAAATGAGGCAATAGAAGGTATATAGATAAGCAAACTGTTACTTTGGACCTCCTAGATGTGTGCTAGGACATTTCAGCATTATACAGAATTAAACTCAGTGTTGTCTGGCCCATAGGATAAAGAATATGGGTTATATATTTCCTAGTTTTCTCTCTTCTTGGCTCTAGATTGTTGCTGTGACTTTTATGGGTTTTTTTTGTTCATATGCAAGCTGAGATAGAGACTCAGAGGTGCTCACAGTAGGAAGCTGCCATTGCATGAGAGAATTGAGCTGTAAGGTATATGGGAGGATTACTAATTCTGCGGGGACAATATTCACTGGTTGAAGTGTACATCCAATTGAAGCTCCCTTCTTTTACACTTCTCCCTTGTTTGCTGACATAACAACCCATGCTGATTTATATTATAGTATTTGTTACCATCTGTATTTATTAATTTTTCCTACTATATAATCTAGGCCATGGTATTCTCTATAGCAGGGACTATATTTTACTAATTTCTTATCCACTAGAGCTCAGCTTAACATGTGGCATAGAGTACATGATAAAAAATACTACAGGAGTGCATCTTTTTGTTTCCTTATAGCAACCTTAAGGTAGGTAGGCCAAAGCAGCTATGGGCCTCTGATGTCTTATCCATAATTTGAAACCTGAAAGTATTTTGAAAAACACTTTTTCTTGAAGTTTGTGTCAAAAATTATTTCCTTGCAGAACCTACTCTGGATTACTATGGCTTTTTTTTAAGCTTCCAATAAATGACTATTACATTTGTGATAGAAACATGGATGTATCACTGGGGTAATATCTTAGCAAGTAATTTGCTAGCTATGCAAGTATTAAGATCTGAGTTTTAATCTTTGGAACTCACATAAAGTGAGATGCTGTAGCTCATGACTGTAATTCTAACACTCCTGGGAGGAGATGTGAAGTAGAGACAGGAGAATCTCCAGAAGCCTGCAAGCCAGCTAGCCTGGAATACATGGTAGCAAACAACAAAGAGAGAGACCTTGTCTCAAACAAGGTGGAAGGTAAGAAGTGACACCCCACATTATTCTCTACCCTTTACAGACATGTTGTGACATACAGATGCCTTATGAACATACATAAGCATGAATATATACACAGATACATACACCTACAAATACACATAAGATTTTTAAAAAAGGTAACATTGGTGTTCTTGATTATTGGGTACCCCAGAGACACTCCCAAAGTATAGAGAAGACAGTATACATCCCATTTTGAGAACTCATGTCTTTCTAACTGGTGGCACAGTACTTATTTAATTCTACCATCTTGGAAGTAGTGAGGAAATTGATAGAATAAGGTCCACCCTCCATTGACCATATGATCAATAGCAAAGACTTGACTGTTCAGAGTCATTCTCCAACACTGTGACCAGAAGTAGCTCATGCAAGAGCTTTATCTCTGAGCCATTATCCTCAACTTCAATTCTTGTTGAAGGATGTGCCTAGCTTTCATGTCAGTGCTTCTTGGCCACAGGACCAGGCACTGGCCTATCTGATTACCTCTTGGGAAATCTGAATCTTGACACAGAGAACCTGAGCTGACCAGTGTTAGACACTGGGAGCTCACGTAAGCTGTATCTGGAAGGTTCTTTCTCATAAGGCAGAGACAGCTAGCATCAAGAGTATGACTGGTAATGACATTTCCATACATGGAGTAAAATAAATGGAATAATAGTCCATGTGACCTCTGAGAACAATCTACAGGTTGTTTAATTTCTTGTGCTTATTGCTATTGAGTTCTGAGATATCTCCATTTCCTTGAGCTAAGTTGGGTCTATTTCTATTCCTTTCATTAATGTCTGTTTACTGAGATGAATGGTAGAGCACTCTAGGTAGACCAAAGGGGCTTGTGGATAGTACTTCTTTTCTACTGAATATTGATTCCTCTGGCCCGCTCTAGTCTGCTGTAGTCTAGTCTAGTCCAGACTATTCTTCTCTAATTTGGTTTATTCTATTGTGTTCCAGTTCTAGTCTCTACTCTATTGCACTCTATTTTCCGCTCAGTATTATGGAACTCTATGTGGGTTGGGCCTGGGCCCAGGGGTGAAAAAAAAGTGAACTCTGCTCTTGTATTAGTCAGAGTTCTCTAAATGAAAAGAACTAATAGAGTGAAATGCATATGTAAGATTGTTTAGAGTGGCTTACAGGCTGTGGGCCGAGTAGTCCAACCAAACATGGCTATGTCAAACATGGCTGTGTCTTGCAAAAAAGGCCAAGAACCTGGTAGTTGTTCAGTCCACAAGACTTTCTCAGTAGTCCCAGTTTGTCCCAGGGAGGTTCCAGAGAGCTGCCAATTTTCAGTTTTTTAGTTCATGTTGGAATTTGGAAGAAGTTCTAACACCAGCAAAGGAATGGCTCAGGATAAATGAACGTGCCAGTGAGAGAAAGCAGGTAGAAAGCACAAGCTTCCTTCTTCTGTGGCCTTTTGTGTGGGTTGTCACCAAAAGGTATGACCCAGATTAGGGTGAATCTTCCGACCTGAAATGATCCACATTTAGGGTGGGTCTTCCACTTTAAATAATCCAACAACAACAACAAAAATTCCTCACAGATGTGCCCAGATGATTGGGGTTTTAGCTAATTCCACATGTGGTCAAGTTAGCCATCATGGGTGTGTTCCAGAAAGAGCCAGTTTATGCAGTTAGAGTTCCATGTGCTCGATAATTGGTCTTAGGGACTGCAAAGGAAATATATCTTCCTAAGAAAGTGTCTAGAACCATGGTTCTCAACCTTCCTAATATTGTGACTCTTTAATACAGTTCCTCATATTGTGGTGACCTCCAAACATAAAATCATTTCATGGCTACTGAGTAACTGTAATTTTGCTACTATTTTGAATCATAAAGTAAATATTTTTGGAGATAGACATTTGCCAAGGGAGGTCAGGATCCATAGGATGAAAACCACTGGTCTAGATCCTAATTGATAGTCTCCTAGAATCAGATGATGGGAATGAGTGCTGTGAAATACTGTCTACTAAACAAGACATGGCACTTATCAAATCACGGCAGCTGTGATTGCCTGCACAGAGCCTGCACAATATTGGGCCTGCAAACATTCAGTCATAGATGGAGGAGGTATTCATGGAGACTGGCACCTCCCTGGAGAACTGTAGCTGCTGGGGAAATGGGAGTTAATATCTACAGCTCTACCAGTGGGTAACTCCACATGAGTACCTTTGTAGTTGGTGCTCATTAAACTCACTGGGTTTCAAAATCAAAATAAGACAAACCAAAAAGTTATGCTAGTAGGAGGGTAACTTGAGGGTAGGTATGGGAAAGGATGATGGGAGGATGGGGTGATATGAACAAAATGCATTGTATATACATATGATTGTCTAGAATAAATTGATTTTATAGAGGCAGTCTTAAAATCTAGGACCATTTGCTGATATTGTTTTAATTATGCTAATAAAAATGGGTCACACTTGCAAATGATGCAACAAGAAGGAAGATGCTTCTTAGAGGTGCACTTGTTGGTATAAAATTTGGCAGCCTAAATTATTAAATTTTTCCAAAGTTTACAAAGTCTGAAGTTATGTAGGAGCTACCAAACATATATTTTTTTTATTTTATCTGAGATGATCTTGGGTTCTGAATCATGTTGCACAAATTCTACTTGGTCTTATAATAAAAACCTGGAGCCAGATATTTGGGAAAATCTGAAAGATCAGAGAGACAAAGGAACAAGCCACAGTCACTTCTTACCTAGCTAAATCCTCAGGCTGAAAGGGGGTCCATCTTGTCTCCATGAATCTTCCGACTGAACAGGGAAAGCAAACTATTAGACAGAAATATAAGTGGTAAACTCTGTCTCCTCCTGCCTTATATACTTTTCTCTGCCCAGCCATATTACTTTCTGGTTCAACCTTCCTAGTGCTAGGATTAAAGATGTGTGTGTTGCCAAGTACTGGGAACAGAGTCATGGGATCCTGAATGCTGGGATTAAAGGCATGTGCCACTACTGTCTGACCTCTATGGCTAACTCTGTGGCTGGCTCTGTCCTCTGATCTTCAGGTAAGCTTTATTAGATACATATATCACTACAGATGCAGATGTAGTTCATTCATAACTGTTTGTGAAGGATAGACAATAAGACAATTAGAAACATTTGTTTACAACATCCATGTATACAGATAAATATTAGTTATGGGATTATAATACTGAATGAAAATGTAAAGGCCTGTAGGCAAAAGGTACTGGGGAAAAGAGATATGCAAGACATATGTCTACAGAGTAGGAAGAAGGCTTAGGAGCAGTTAAATTTAGGATTAGTCTAGAAGTTAGTACTGTTGAAAATGGAAGCACTTGTTTCAGGTCAGGAAAACATTTTTGAGTAGAATATCTTCATATTAAATGCTGCAATCTTTACCTTGAAGTCAAATTGGAAGGAGAGTACAACATACATGATGCCTGGGTTTGGGTTTCTTTATAAGCAGACTCTGAGATATAGTCATGAGTGAAAACATTTTATGTGGGAGGTGATCAGGAAGCATGGATGTGTAAGTAGAAGGAAAGAATAAGAAGGAAACAAAGCCTTGAGAAGAGGTATTCAAACTGGGTTGTGTTGGCACACACTTTTAATCCTAACACTCAGGAGGCAGAGGCAGGCGAATCTGTGAGTTCAAGGCCTACAGAATTTCAGAGCAGCCAGGACTACACAGAGAGACCTTGTATCTAAAAAAATCGAACAAAAAATATAGCAGAAGAGGAATTCAAGAATAAGATACTGCCACTGCCAACTGAAGCTCAAATCATCTGCAGAAGAATATGCTTTGTATTCTATCAAAAAGTTCAGGGATCTGGGGAGTTATGCCTTAATTGGTACCCATTATTGGTCAAGGGCTATTTCTGAGTATAGACATAACCATTTAACAAAGACAAAATGGGCTATCAGAGAAAGTGCCAGGTAGACATATATCAGTGCTTGTAGCTAAAGATTACTGGGCTACTAGAGGAATAGTATATTCCACGAGGATATAAACAAGGTTTGGGCAGATAACATCCTGTGCACGTATACATATGTGATGATCAGAGATAGTACAAGTAGAACCAAGCAGACATAAATGTCAAGGATGGAAGAACCAGTAAATTCAGACACAGAATATAGTTTCTGTATAGAAGACAACAGACATGCAAATAGGGAGGTAATCATCAGAGTACTGGGTTAGGTGGCAATAATTCTGAATAGAAGTTTCTTCTTTATGAGCTATGTATATCACTGGCCAAGTTAGTAGACCTCTCCCTGTATGTTTCCTCACACATTGAAAAGGAGATGGCATGTTGCACCTGCTTACAGAATATAGACAGAAGAGAATAAAATAACCAATAGGAGTCTCCCAAAACCTTTAGAAAACTGCAGAATTGTTAGAAGCAATGCTATAGTGAGGGAAAAATTAGGATGAATTTTTAACTGTAAGTAATTTGTATGTGCTCAGCTAAGGAGCTTTGGATGCAGTCTATGCATGTTAATACCAATGTCAGGTGAGCAACCAAATTTGAATATCAAGTTGCAAACATCTGGCTGGGGTAATGAACATGTGGACAGAATCCAGAAGCTGCTTCTGGCAGCAAGGTTCTAATTATTACTGCTGTCACTGAGACCAACAAAATGATTGTGTTTAGTAGGTAACACTAGTCACCTAGGAGAATAGTGCTAAGGTGAAATGGGAGATGAAGTATCCAGATTCTAAAAACAGGCAAATAATAACAAAACAGGATTTGAGCCTTAAAAGGAGTGAATGCATCTATGAATAATTTTCATATAATTATCCAAATTGATCACCTAATTACACTTTCTTTCATATGTATGTATGCATGTGAGTATGTGGGTATGCACATATGTATGTGTTCATGTATATTAATATGTGTCCATGTGAAGGCTAGATATCAACATCAGATGTCTTTTTCTATTACTTTCCACCTTTTTTAAAAACTGAAAGTACACCCATCTGGCTAGACTTGCTCACTAGCAAACTCCAGGGATTCTCCTGACTCTACTTCCCACTGCTGGGATTATAATCTTGTCTCATTTAAAAATGTTATTTTTATTATTGCTGCTGTTGTTTTACTGTGTGTTCTGGGGATTCAGGTCCTCATGCTTTTGCTATAAATATTTTGCTGACTGAAATTTCTCCCCAGTCTACTAATTCCATTTCTTAAACAATGCATTTTTACCAACCCTACAAGTGATAGAGGACTGATCTCTAAAATATATAGAGAACTCAAGAATCTAGAACCCCAAACCCTTAATAACCCAATCAAAAAATGGGGTTTAGAACTAAAAAGGGAATTCTCAGCAGAAGAATTATAAATGGCTGAAAGGCACTTGAAAAAGTGCTCAACATCTTTAGCCATCAGAGAAATGCAAATAAAAACAACTTTGAAATACCACCTGACACCTGTCAGATTGGCTAAAATAAAACACACAGATGACAGCCTGTGCTGGAGAGGATGTGGAGCAAGAGGAACACTCCTCCATTGTTGGTGGGAATGTAAGCTTGTTCAGCCACTCTGGAATGCAGTATGGAGGTTTCTCAGAAAACTGGGAATCCATCTCCCCAAGGATCCAGGAATATCACTTCTGGGTGTATATCCTAAAGGTGCATATTCGCACTCCAAAGGCATTAGCTCAACTATGTTCATAGCAGCATTATTTGTAATAGCAAGAACCTGGAAACAACCTAGATGCCCCTCAACTGAAGAATGGATTAACAAACTGTGGTACATCTACACAATGGAGTACTACTCAGCAGTAAGAAAAAATGATACTCTAAAATTTGCAGACAAATGGATGGATATGGAGAATATCCTCCTGAGCGAGGTATCACAAACCCAGAAAGAGAAGCAGGAGATGTACTCACTCACTAGTGGACTTTAAAAAAAAAATAAAGAGAGAGATGTCATTGTACACAAGAACTGAAGGCTAAATGACACAGTGCCTCACTTCTACATTGATGGCCTCTGGCAGAGGTGTACGTGAGGAAAGACTTGTTTTCTTTAAGGGTGTGGCCACAGGGAGCTTAATTATGCTTCAGTAAGTAAATGAGCAACATGAACTGGTGTTTTTGTAAATGGGGAGATTATAAGAGTGGGCATGAAGATATCTGAGAGGTCTGATAACTCAGTTTGATGGGGTGCATGATGTAAAAACAGCAAATAATAAATATATAAATAAAATTTAAAAAATTACCCCTTGTTAAGATATGTTACTAGTATTTTTTTTTAAATTTTGTTACTTGAATAAAATAAATGCTATGCTTTGGCAAAAAAAAAAAAAAAAAAAGCATCAACTAGGCATGAGCTCTTCCATTAAGTATAGATCAGGCTTTGGGTCCCAACAGGAGATATACAGGTTGGGCTAATCAGTCACACTTCCCTAGAAAATAATCTTTGAAGTGGCTCTTGGAAAATGTAACTGCTCCTGGTGTGGGAGTAAACTGTCACAAAGGGAAAATGATAGGGTTGTCTTGACATCTTGGGGACGGCTGCCACTCTCACCAGGATTTCTAATGTCCTTCGCCTCAAGAGGATTTTAATAACGGTATAATTTCCAGTGAATGTGGTTTGATGGAAGGCCTTTTGTGAGAGTTTCACAAAACGTAAAGGCTTAACTTGCTGGTTCAGCCCATACAAGGGGGTTTTCCAAATGTGGTGCAATAGTACTATTAAGAAAGCCAGCTAGTGAACTAATAAGGGAGAATGTTGCCTGTGATAACAGAGAGAAGGCAGCAGCAATTTTATTAGAGTCAAATAAGATAAAAATAACATGGTGGGTCCATCTGGGAAGCCCCTGATTCTTGGAACAGGAAGGGCAGAGCTTATATTTTCTAAATAACTTCTTTAAATTGACATTTCTTCCACTTTGGCAGATCCTTTCCTTGTCTTATGCAAAAGTGCTTTATACTTTCCATTCTATTTGCCTTTTGTTTTTCCTCCTAGTTGTTGAAATCCCATTGACACTTTGCTTGTTTTTGAAGAGGCAAGAAGAAGACAGTAAAGTTTGCCAAGTGATGATGCTACCACCTATTGTAATTGAAAGCAGGAATTCTGGGCATCTAGGCTGAGCTTAGGAGAGACAATAGCTTCTGAACGACATGTTTTTGCATCACTCAAAAGCAGTTTTTTCTGTTCTTTACCATTGTCTATATGCCTCCTGGAGCATAGAGAGAAACAAAACTGTTGATTTCCACAGGTTTCCAACAACCAATTGTAGCTTATTATAAGCCATTTCCTTTTTTACTCCCCCAGCTGTGTACCTGTAAGAATGCCCATCTGGTCCTTCTGTAAATATGAGAATGGACACTTATGGCATTCTTTCATATCTGTTAATTTAGTCAATGACCTCACAGCACTAGAGCGGTTTCCTCTGAGGTCATCTTTTCTTCATGCTGAAGAACTTATCCTATCCTCAAAGGTTTTCATTATCTGCTCCTTCTTTTATTTCCAAGTGTTCTCTTGGAACAAGTGTCAATTTTTTTGAGACCGAGACCATCTCTTTCATTTATTTGGCTAAGCAATATAATCTAAAGTTTAGTAGAAAACAGTTACTGTGGCTACAGTGAGACTATTATGTGTTTGCTGCACTCTCTGGAGGTTTGATGTTGAAATTTTCAATTATTAAGACTGTATAGACTTTGTACTTCATCTGACCTCTGCTTCTCTACCCAGTCTGGTCTAGTGTCTCAGTACCCTTAGCTCTCTCTTCCCCAGCTTCCCAGATTATCTCCAGTGTTCTGAATTTGCCATAGCATCTGTTTCAGTTCTATTGTAAATAGTAGAATTCACTTAGGATAGGTTAGCCACTGTTAGACATGAGTGCCAATGTCTCCTTAGGTTTCATACAGCAGAAACTCATATATCACACCCATGAAGCCTAAGTCTGTGTTGCTATAACAGAAAACCTGAGAGTATGCAATTTCTTAATTTTTGAAACTAGGTAATTTATCTTTTAAAAAAGACCCCCAAATTTATTTTCTCACAATTCTGGGAGTTGGCAAGCCCAAGATCAACAGGTAAGCATCAGGTGAAGACCTGATTACTGTACCTTTGTGTCAGGAGGCAGAAGGGAAACAAAACCACAATGTTATATTTTCTTTTTTTTATGGTGGAAAAAATATATTTAGAATTAGCCAGCTGGACCGAATTTAGATGATCCCAATTTTGTTGGCGACATCCAGAGCATCATAATCAGGAGCCAATCGAACATATGCCTTCTTTTCTCTGTCAGGCCTTATGAGGGTGTTGACTTTGGCCACATCTATGTCATAGAGTTTCTTCACAGCCTGTTTGATCTGGTGCTTGTTGGCCTTGACATCCACAATGAACACAAGTGTGTTGTTGTCTTCTATATTCTTCATGGCTGACTCAGTGGTCAGGGGGAACTTGATGATGGCATAGTGGTCAAGCTTGTTTCTCCTGAGTATTAGGGCTGCCTCCTGAGCCTAAGGGTCTTGGGCCGCCGGAAGGTGGGTGACCCGCGGATCTTCTTTTTCTTGTGGCTGTGGGCACCTTTCAGCACTGCTTTCTTGGCTTTCAAGGCCTTCGCTTTGGCTTCAGCTTTGAGAGGGGCAGGAGCTTCCTTCTTCGCTTTCGGTGCCATCTTGGTGAAAGGGCCCAATGTTATATTTTCACATGACAGAAAATGAAAGACAGAAAACCCACTTGTACAAACTGTCATAGCCAGGTGGAAGGCCACCTGTGAATGGAGGACATCCATTTTAAGGCTTTAATATAGTCTGAATGTGTCTCCCCAAGTTTATATGTTGAAAAGCCAATTCTCCATGCACTAAAGTTGTTCAGGATGCAGATTGCTTTTCTCTTGAGCCTTTGTATATGCAATCAGCTAGCAGATGTGAAAGAGGTGATGGGATGATGCCTGGGAAGCTTTTATGAGCTGGACTTGGGAATGGTGCATTATTTCCACTGTTATGCACTGTCCAAATTTAGATATATGGTAATGGACAACTATATGGAGGCTTCTTTTCTGGAAAGAAGCTAAGATTAGCTAGCTTGTCACAACTGGTACTTAGACCCATGGTAATTATTATAAAACATTTGGTGTCAGGGTCTATAGAAATGGCTCAGAGGTTTAGAGCACTGTCTACTCTTTCAGAGGGCCCAGGTTCAATTCTAAGTACCCACACGGTGGCTCCCATTTATAAGCTGAGCCCCAGGGCACCCATGGATACCAGGCATGCATATAGTGTACAGACACATAATGTAGTCAAAATATACATTAATATAAAATAAATGAGTAAATTAAAAACCTAAAAGAATGTTTCAAGGTTGGAGAGATGGCTCAGAGGTTAAGAGCACTGACTGTTCTTCCAGAGGTCCTGAGTTCAATTCCCAGCAACCACATGGTGGCTCACAACCATCTTTAATGAGATCTGGTACTCTCTTCTGTACACTGTATACATAATAAATAAATCTTTTTTTAAAAAAAGAATGTTTCATGGCTCTGAAAACATTCATAGGCTAGAGGAGCTGGTTTAGGGATTCTGTGTTAGGAAAAATACCTGTAACAACATTGGACTCCTCTGATGGAGGCTTACCTATCTTCCTGCTTCCAGTGCAACTCACCATAGCCTCATACTGCAGTAAAACTATGCTCGATGTCATGATGCAGCTAGCGCTGTTCAATATCTTTTTAGCATGCCCTGCCACCCTCGCAGCACAATGACTCTTTGTAACACATGCTTTCTCACTCTGATCTGTTTGCAGTCAAAATCTCCTGTGGATACATCTGGTTGGCTAAGCACTGGACAAACACTCGTGCTCATACTGTGAGAGGGAACAATGTGAGTTCCTTTCTCTGGGACATGGAAACCTAATATGGGAATCCCCCAAATGCATGAAACTTAACCAAGAGTAACTGGGCAGAAAAAAAGTGCCCTAGTTTGAGTAATCTTGAAAACAGCCTCTAAAATAAGAAACTGGTAGTTTAATTGGAAGACAATCCCAAGAAGCAGAGTGAGGAAGCCACGGGGAAGCAATTAAATGTGTCTTATGGAACAAAATCACTTGGGTCTCAGTGCCTCAGGTACCCTTTGAGGAACTGCCCAGAATGCACCTTAGGAATGTCTCCCCAGTTTGGTAGACATCAGAGTATTTACTCTCATTGTTGAAAATTTTCTCTGAGATGGTAATTATACCCCTATACCCCCAACCTCATTTTTTGTAGCCTGTTCTATATAAGGAACAATCTTAGAAGTCTTGGAAGTAGTCTTGAGGCAAAAAGCAAAAGAAATAATTAAAAGAGCAAGGATGTGGAAGGTCATAAGATAGGACACAGTGGTGCTTGTAGTCTGCACGGCAGTTGTCAGCACATCTGTGATGTAACTAGAGGGCCCTTCCCCTTCCTTTCTGTTAATTCTATACTGCATTAGCTAATAAAAGTACAGCCACAGTCATATTACCTGTCAGTATGACTTTCAAAGCCCTCTCAAGGCCTGACTCCACAAATCGTTTTAGGGTTCCTGCCACTGTATTAAAGCACTGTGTGGTTCTCCTAGAATTTGATCACCTTTCCAAAGCAAGCTAAAAGGGCAGTGCTATTGCTGAAATTTGATCACTGTGTGGGTGTCAGGGAAAAAAATATCTGACATGCAGATATCAATCTGACATTGAATCTCCAAGAGACTGCTCAGAAGGCCATTTCACAGACTCCTTTTCTCTGGAAAAATGACTGAACACTGGACAACCTAAGTGGGGAGAGGCTTAATGAAAAGCTTTTGGTAGCTCATAATGTGTCTCTGGGAAAGCAGGAATTTGCTACAGCCAAAACTTTGCTAAAAAAAAAAAAAAACCTATTGTCCATTGTGACCTTTCTGCTTCCAGCGAACACTAGAAGCCACATCTTGTCTCACCACATTAATGGAATTGGACAGCGGATGCTGCCTCTGCTGTTGCTGCTACTGTGATCACCAAGATGGAATCCTCCATTCCCTGTGCTTCTTTGTTTTCTTATCTCCTAATTCTAGTCTAGGAAGAGTGCATGCATCTGTTGGAGTAAGTACAATAAGACATTATCCACCTTGGGGGCATCCTTTCCCATTGCTAAACCTCATTCTCAATAAATAAATGAATTACATAACTTTGTCTACATAATACCAGATGATCTCTAAGGCCCCTCTTTCCATAAGAGAGTCTGTGATTTGGTAATTTTCTATAGATAACTACTTTTTCAGTAGAGGATTTATTCTCTGGGGCAAGGATATTACAAAAAAGGACATCTTTTTGGCTCATTTGCCTCTCAATTTTATGCTACCAATTTTTGTCTCAGACTAGAATGGAAGGGCAGAATCTACATTTCTTCAGAACAGATACTGCATTAACTTAATGCCTGAGTATTTCAAGACAGCCAAAGGGCTATGTCAAAGATATTTAGTTGTTTTTCCTTCCATAATTATACTGGTTTTAGCAAGGTGGGTGTGATCTCTCAGGCATTCTATTACAGTTGGGAATATGAAGCTGCCTTTCAAAATTGCTAAAAACGCCTCAGTGAATCTGAAGTATGATAATACTAATCCTAGCTTGACATAAATGCCAGCTTTGTGGCTGCACACTCCATAAAAAGTATATTTTAGCCTGAAGAAAATGCCAGTGTTTAGATAGCTTTGACTTTATTTTGTCTCTCTTGGTCTGAAATAATCACAATTAATTTTGACACACTTAGATTATCTTGAAACCCTAAATGCTTTGTTACTTGGAACTAAACTAAAATTTTAATCAGTTGAAGAATTGTTTATTTTAAAGGCATCTAAAATCCTGAAGTAAAGAAATCTGTTTACTTTTATATCATAATTCTTAAATTTGACCATGAAACCTGCCTTTATTATTAGTTTTTACAAGCACTTGTTGTCATAGGACATAGAGAGATAACATTTTCATGTCGTTTGGAAAACATATCATAACCTCTTACCCATTAAGAATATCCTTTGTCAGTCACATGGTTATATAGCCTTTGTTTGATGGTTACCTTGACAAATTCAAAGGTGGCAGTAAAAAAAATATGAAAGTAGGACTGGAGAGATGGCTCAGTGGTTAAAAGTGTTTGTTGTGCAAATGTGAAGACCTTGGTTCAAATCCCCAGAATGCGTGGAAAAAATGTTGAACTTGTGTGGTGTGTTGATACAAATGGGAAATCAATCTATATGTTTGATTTAGATAATATGTATATTGATACAAAGTTGAACATGGTACAAATGTTTGTATATTGACATAAATGGGAAATTAATCTGTACGTCTGAATAGGATAATATGTATTGATGCAAAGTTGAATGTATAATTGCCCTATTTTGCACGTGTCTACCTCTGTCTAAAATATTTTGCACATTGATGTGTATTAAGTGTATTGTCATTTCCATAATGCAATTTCTACCTCTAATTATTTATGATAGTCATAACATTTGTTGTACTATACACACAAGTTGTTTTATATAAATCTGTT
>PVIH01026996.1:0-20274 GCA_004025045.1 Sigmodon hispidus | reverse complement strand
GGTAGTTTTAAATGATTGATTGAAGGAAGAGCTGTCGAGACTCTACAGGGGCTTTAGAACAGTGGTCTCAGCCTGTGGGTGGAGACTCCTTTGGGGTGTGTGTGTCAAATGAACTTTTCACAGGGGTTATCTAAGACTACTAGAAAACACAAATATTTACATCACTTCATAACAGTAGCAAAATTACAGTTATGAAGTAGCAATAAAATAATTTTATGGCCGGGGGTCACGATAACATGAGGAACTATGTTAGAGGGTCGCAGCATTAGCAAGGTTAGAAGCATTGTATTAAAGCGTCTCAGCGTTAAGGACGTTAGAACCACTGCTCTAGAGGAAACTGTGAAAAGGAAAAGCAGTTCAGGTGCATAAGCTAAGAGTGAAAACTCACCCTTTGTAATTTTATTTGCCTACTTTCTCAACCAAATATTCCAGCCCAGATCTCTATGCCTCCAACCCTGATATGAGGACTCAGCTTTATGATCTGATATGTTTATGGCATGCAGTTCAGGCACAAATAAGTCATCAAAGTCATGACTCCACCTTCTGTTTTTATGCTTTGACACCCAGAGGTGTGGAGACCATATGTGTATAACTGAGAGGCTTTCATGGGTAAAGTTAAGAAGACTCCATGTTCCTGAGAAGATGTGGCATAAGGAGCCTAAACTTGTACTCAGGAGTCTAGGCACACCAGACAGCCAAATGACTACCAGACAGCATCACTCTGGGTCTCAGCAGTGAGTGGGCAGCAGAAGTGGGCTGGACAGGGGAGCAGAAGCATAGCAGTTGAGGCTCAGGGCTGGCCAGTTGTGTGTGAGTGTATGAGGCTTTGTTTATGTATGGGAGTTACTAGTGGTCAGGGGATCCTTTGTTAGACAGCTGTAAAATCAGGAAGGCACTGTCCTTTCCTGCCTCTTTCTCCTCACCCACAAGTCAGACCAATTGTACAGGAGGAAAGACTGACAGGCTGGAGGTGGCAGTTCTCTGCCATTTGTACAGCCAGCTCTTTTGTCATGTCTGGGTCATTTCTGTTTAGTTCAGAAGACTTTCATCTATGAAGATGCAGATAAAAGTTGTGGAAATTGATGCTCTTAAGATGTATTTTGCTTTATAATTTGTTAATCGAGCCGTATTAGACAACTGTGATGGTATAACCGCTGGGAAGTTGGAGGAGGCCAAGGTAGGCTATTATGCACAGAGAAGATAGCATTTCCAGTGCCTGGTGTCCTTAAAAACTTCCCTTTCTGGTCTAGACAGTGTTAAATACACTGACACGTTATGAGGCTGTATAAAATAGTGAACCTACTTGGTCATTTATACATATATATTTCAGGTTTGAAATGAGATACGTAACAAATTGTGCAGTTCTGTCAGGAAAGAAAAGGTAGAATGTTGCCTCAAAACAAGACTACTCAAGTGATAAGTTACTGAACGACCTCTAAAGTGGAAGGTAAAGGCATTGAGCAGGTTCCTGGCAGAGAACACATGGATATTTGGAATATAACTTTAGGAATTGTGCTAATAGTTTGTCCTGGTGGATAACTGGTTGTTATTGGAGTATGTTCACTGCAACAGGAAGTTCACTGTTGCAGTCTCTTGCATGTTGTAGGAGAATCCAACTTTTTGACATTGTGACACATAATTAGCCACAATGTTTATGTTTGAAAACCATGTCATCTACTTACATCCTCTCTCTCTCTCTCTCTCTCTCTCTCTCTCTCTCTCTCTCTCTCTCTCTCTCTCATATACACACAACACAACACAATACAGGCATGCATGCATGCACACAAATTTAATGCAAATAAATCTAAAATATTTTGAATATTGGCTAAAAATGTTAGTGAAACAATAGACAGGAAGAATAAAGAGCATTATTAAAGGACTCTCTGATATGTTGATGTTGTAAATTCCATTTATAAAGTAGCAACCTAAATTCATGGTGAAAGAGTCCTCTTCACTAAAATCAGTCTGATTATTCAGAAAGTTAATTCCACTTCAAAATCTTCAAATGGGACATTAATCTATTAGACTTTCACACCCACTACCAAAAAAAACAAGAGAGAGACACACAGAGAAAGAAAGACAGAGTCATATGAGATAGCTAAGAATATTGGCTAGAAGCAAGTTTGTCATCTAAAAACATCACACAAATATGGATGAAATGTAGTGTCTCCGATTGCAAGCTGGTACCTAGAGAGGTGACTGAATACCTCTTGTCTATTGAGCCTTGTTAACGGTGAAGTTAGGTGCATTTCTTCAGTTAGTGTTTGTTTTCATGTGCTGAAGATCTACCACTGAACTATAGCCACAAGGTAGATAATGTTCAGATAAAACTTTAGAGGAATTAAAGAAAGTAATACTCAGAATTAAGTGTGAGAGGAACAAGCAAGGCAAAGTTAGTCTTTAAATATGATGTAGGAATACTGTTGGATAACACTTTAAGACTTGAATACCTAGCTTTCAACTAGACATTACCCTAGATTTTAGAGCAAACAATAATCCTGTTTCTATGCAGCTTCTGTTTTACTTTTAGTCATCTGTTTATTTCATCACGTATTTTAGAAGCATCAGTGGCTTTTAAAATGAAGTGTGATTCATAGGACACAAGCTTCTCTCCATGACACAATTCTCATGTTTCTCCATACATTCATTTAAGTAGCTTCCCACATTCAGTGTTCCTGTTCCCCTTGCCAGGAAGCACGTCCCTAAGCAGAAATTATTGCAGTAGATTAACTCTGTGTATCCTTGAACTTCCTGGAAATATACTCATCCAATGTGTTCCCTGTGTTGGTGATTTAGTTGCCTCCCTCTTAGATGTCTAAGAGTTATCTCAGTCCTTGCTGGATCAGTACTTCAGTCTCCCCACATACACACACACACTGAAACTGTTGACTTAAAAGGTAAGTACATAGTTAATTTGATAAAAAGCATTCAAATTATTTTTCTGATTAGCTTAAGCAATTGCATTCCCACCAGTACTTTCCTTTTAAAAAATATTTTTATTTTATGTGAATTAGTGTTTTGCCTGCATGTGTAACTGTGTGAGAGTGTCCGATCTTAGTCTGGAATTATAGACAGTTGTTAGCTGCCATTGGATGCTGAGAATCAAACTCAGGTCCTCCGGAAGCACAGTCAGTGCTCTTAACTGCTGAGCCATCTCTCCAGCCTCCCACCAGTACTTTCCAAAACCTCCATTTACTCTTTACTTTCATCAACATTTGAGGTTGTAATGCCAGCTATTCTGTTTGGCATGTGCTATTACAACCATGCACTTTAATTTTGAATGTCTACAACTGGTTAAGATTTTGGAACTCCTGTAGATCCTGATACTCAAGTGGCTGTCAAAAGCCTCACTGGTTTGTCATCCTCCACCTACTCCTTTTTTGTCCTCAGCTCCAACCCAGAACCAGCAAATTGTCCCAAGTTCACCTAGATAAAGGCCTTTCCATCCCCCAAATTTAACATGCCCCTGTCATGTTGGTGGTCTTCAGCTACATAACTTCAGAAGTCTACAGTCTCCAAACTCATTAATCTTATATCTCATTCCTATGGTGGTGACATCAGTGACCTCTGTGATCTACGACCTTACACTTGGCAGTAGGACTCCTTTCTTTGCTTCTTGAGTCAGTTTGGGTAAGTTATATATTTTATCTCACTTTTCAAAGTTTATCCAAGTTGGTTGTATTATCCTCTGGTTGACTTAATTTTTGTACCTTCTGGTAAGTTCTTCCATTTCTCTTATTTCTGATGGTTTGATAGCTTTATTGGAAGGTGGTGGAAACTAGAGGAAGTAGCCTAGTTATAGGAAGAATGTTAGAGGCATGCTTTGAAGAATTTGTTTAACCTACTGCACTCTCCCTCTCTGCTTCCTGGCTGGCATGAGGTGAACAGCATTTCCCCATTGTGCCTTTTCTTCTTCTTTGCTACTTAACTTTGCTTAACTTGACCATCTCCAGCTGTCTCCTGCAAGTGACCTAACTTTGTTTTGTGGCTGTGTATTTCACTATTGTTGTTTATAGTTCAGAGGTTTAATCCATTATCATCATGGCAGAAACCATGGAGGCAGTGGAGCAATAGCTGAAAATGACATCATGATCTGAAGGTCAAGACAAAGACACTGAGCTTGGCATGAGCTTGGAAATCTCAAAGCCCACTCCCAGTAACACACCTCCTCCAACAAGGCCACACCTCCTAATCTTTCTCAAATAGCACAGATGGCTAAACATTCAAATATATAAGCCTATGAGGGCCATTGTTATTCAAACCACAACAGCCTCCATTATGTTGAGATATGTCCCTTGAATTCCTGGTCTCTCCAGGACTTTTATTATGAAAGAAGTGTTGGATTTTGTCAAAGGCCTTTTCAGCATCTAATGAGGCAGCATCTAATGAGATGGTCATGTGTTGGGTTTTTTTTTTATATATATTTCAATCTTTTTATATTGTGGATGACATTTTTCTACATATATATTTTCTACATATATGAATGGTTGAGTATATATATTCAACCATCCCTGGATCTCTCGAATGATGCAAACATGCTCATGGTGGATGATCTATAGTTTATTGAGAATTGTTGTGCCTATGTTCATAAGTCAAATTGGTCTGTAATAGTCTTTCTTTATCAGGTCTTTATGTGATGTTGGTATCAGGGTAACCATGGGCTTGTATAAAGAAATGGGCAATGTTGCACAAATCATAGTTAATCTCATAATAAAAACCTGGAGCCAGATATTGGAACAAATGATAAAAGATCAGAGAGAGAGACAGAGGAACAAGCCACAGCCACTTCTCACTGCACAAACTCCTTAGTTGAAAGGGGAAGACCCCATCTCTATGAATCCTCAGACTGAATAGGGGAAGGAAAGAAAGCACAAGCTGAAATGGAAGGGAAACACAAGCAGTGAACTCCTGTCCCCTCTGCCTTATGTTCCTTTCTCTACCAGCCATATCACTTCCTGTTTCAACCTTCTTAGAGCTGGGATTAAAGGTCTGTGTTCCTAAGTACTGGAATTAAATGTGTATGCCTGACCTCTGTGGGTAACTGACTCTGTGACTGATTCTGTCCTCTTATCTTCAGGTAATCTTTATTTGACACACAATATATCATCACAGGGCAATGTTCTTTGTTTCTATTTTAAGAAATAGTTTGAGGAAAGTAGTGTTAATTACTCTTTGAAAGTCTGAAGAATTCTGCCTTATAGCCGTCTGACCCTGGGCTTGTTTGGGTTGGAGACTTAATTACTGCTTCTATTTCATTGGATGTTATAGGTCTTTTTAAATTGCTTATTTGATATGATTTAACTTTCATATATGATATGTATATAAAGAAAATTATCCATTTCTTCTAAATTTTCTAGTTTTGTGGAGAACAGGTTTTTATAGTATGTTCATATGAGTCTCTGTATTTCCATTGATTCTGGAGTTATGTCCCCTTTTTTGTCTCTAACTTTTGTTAATTTGAATATTCTCTCTCTACCATTTAATTTGAATAAAAATCAGGCAATATTATTGTTTTTCTCAAAACACCAACTCTGTTTCATTGATTACTTATATTGTTTATCATTTGTTTGCTTGCTTCTATTTTATTGATTCATGCCCTGAGTTTGATCCTTTCTTGCCATCTTCTCCTTTTGAGTGATTTTTTTTTCTTATTCTAGTGCATTCAGGTGTGATATAGTTACTAAGATGAGATCTCTCATTTTTAGGTAAGCACTTAGTGCTATGAGCTTGCTTCTTATAACTGTTTTCATTGTGTCCCATAATTTTGAGTGTGTTGTGTTTTCATTTTCATTCAATTACAAAAGGTTTTAATTTCCTTCTAAATTACTGCCTTGACCCATTTTTCATTCAGTAGAGAGTTGTTCAGTTTCCATGAGTTTGTAAGCTTTCTGTTGTTGAATCCAACTTTAATCCATGGTGGTCTGATAGGATGCAGAGTGTTATTTCTATTTTCTTATATTTATTGAGACTTGCTTTGTGTCTGAGTCTGTGATCACTTTTGGAGAAAATTCCATGCGTGTTACAAAGAAGGTATAGTCTTTTTGTTTGGGTAAGATGTTCTATAAATACCCATTGGGTCCATCTAGTTTAGGATGTTAATTATCTCCAGTATTTCTCTGTTAGTTTTTGCCTGGATGATCTGGGTATTGTCAAAAGTGGGGTACTAAATTAACCCACTATCAGTGTTTGAGGGTCAATATGTAATTTTAGTTATGTAGTGTTTCTTTTATAAACTTGGGTGCCCTTGCTTTTGATATATAGATTTGGTAGATTTTATTTTCTTTGTTGAGTATGTAGTGTTCTTCCCATACTCTCCTAAATAATTTTAGTTTGAAGTCTATTTTGTCAGATTTTAAAATAGCTACAGAAGCTTAATCCTTGAGTCTGTTTGTTTGGAATATCTTTTACCTCTTTCTAGTCTGAGATGATGTTTGTCTTTAATGTTAAGGTATATTTCTTGGACACAGCAGAAAGATGAATCCTGTTTTTGTATGTATTATGTTAGTCTGTATCTTTTTATTGGGAAATTGAGACCGTTGGTATTGAAAGTCATCGATGAACAGCATTTGTTCTGCCCAGTTTTACATCAATTTAACATAAGCCAGAGTCGTAAGAGATAAAGAGAAAATGCCTCTATAAGATGAGGCTATAGGCAAGCTTGCAAGGCATTTTCTTAATTAATGATTAATGGTAGTAGTGTCATCCCTAGGTTGGTGTCCTAGGTTCTATTTCTATAAAAATAAAAACAGGCTGAGCAAACCATGAGTGCAGAACAGGCCAGTAAGCTCTACTCCTCCATGGCCTCTGCATCCTATCCTGCCTCCAAGTTCCTACCCTGTCTGAGTTCCTGTCCTGACTTCCTTCAGTGATGAACAGTGATGTGGAAGTGTAATTCAAATAAACCTTTTCCTCCTCAAGTTTCTTTAGATATGGTATTTCATTGCAGCAATGATAACACTAAGACAGTATTTTGTTGTCCTCCCCTTTTTAAATTTGCTGGTCTGAGATTATTATTTCTTGTGTTTTCTTGGGTGAGGTTAATCTCTTCAGGTTAACCACCTTAAAGTGCCTTCAGTACAGCTGGATTTGTAGATATCTGCTACTTTATTTGGTTTTATATTGGAATGTCTTTCTTTATCTATTGTTTTTTTTTCTCCATCTATTGTTATTGAAAGTTTTGGTGGATATAGTATTCTGGGATGACATCTATGGTCTCTAAATCCTTCTGGCTTTTAGAGTCTTCATTGAAAACTGGAATGTTATTCTAATAGATCTACCTTCATATATTAGTTGGTGTTTTTCCCTTGAAGCTTTTAATATTCTTTCTTTTTTCTGTTCATTTGGTGCTTTGATTATTATATGCCATGGGGAATTTATTTTCTGATCCAGTCTATTTGGTGCTCTGTATGCTTCTTATGCCTTGATAGACACCTCTTTCTTTAGTTGGAAAATTTTCATCTAATGGTCTTGTTGAAAATATTTTCTGTGCCCTTTTCTGGGTTTCTTTTCCTTCCTCTATTCCTGTTATTCATAGATTTGATCATTTTATAGTGTCCCAGATTTCTTAGGTGTTTTATGCCCAGGCTTTTTAGAAAAATATTTAAAATTCTTTTTGATCAGTCTATTGATTTCTTCTATTTTGTCTCTATTTTATTTCTAGTATTCTATTGGTGAAACTTGCCTTGAGCTTCCTGTATGAATTCCTAAAATTTTCATTACCAGTTTTACCACAGTTTGGGTTTCCTTTAATGATTCCATTTCCACTTTCATTTAATTCCACTGTTTGTGTTTTCATTAGGTGATTTTTTTTGCCACCTTAAGTTCCATGAGCATATTCATAACAGCTACTTTGAAGTCCTTTCTTTGCTTCAGTTATATTACATTTCTCAAAGCCTCCTGTAATTGGGTTGTTGGGCTCTACCAGACTCATATTGCCACAGATATTTTTGATTGTGTTTTTAATGCTGATATATAGGCATCTGAGTTTAGGATCATGGTCTTGTCTTTATTGAGTGGGTGGTCCAACCTTGGTTTTCTATTGTTCTCTCAGTTTCTTATGACAGTGTGATATCTGTGGTTTGCCTGGTAGGGTATATTTCTGAAATCCAGGTGTAGCCAGCCACTCAGGGTCCTGGGTAGAACTTGTTTCTGGGTATTGGGAGCCAACACTAAGGATTGTGAATGAGCTAGAAGGAAAGGGCAGTGAGAATACATAGAGGAAGAAAGCTACGTGTGCCACCAGGATCTGTATAGACTATGGAAATGGGGCAGAAAAAGAAGAGGCCACAGCAGGCTGTCTTCTACAAAGCTGGGAGTAAGGCTGAAAAGCTGTAATTAGAGACAATAAGGAAGAGTGATGGTCACTAACCAATAACAGACAGGGAGGTTCCAGGGAATACCTATGGATGCTGGCTGAAACAAATGAATGAGGCAGTGGAGGAAGGCTGTAGATGATTTGCATGATCACTGGGAATAGGAGCTGAGAGGAAGGGGAGGCTGCAGTGGATGGTCTACTATTAAGTTCTCTGTATCACTCTTGGTTAGTTTTGATTTGAAGTCCTCTTTGTCAGATGTGAAAAATCATTACAATGGTCTAGTTATTGGCTTATTGGAACTTCCATTTGCTTGGAAGATTAATTTCTAACATTTGACTCTCATATTTTAGATGTCTTTTCTACTGTCTTGGTTAGGGTTTTTATTGCTGTAAAGAGACAACACAACCATGGCAACTCTTATAAAGAAAAACATTTAATTGGGGACTGGCTTAGAGTTTAATGGTAAGTTTAGTCCATTGTCATCATGGCAAGGAAGCATGGCAGCATGCAGACAATAATGATGCTAAAGAGCAAACTGAGAATTCTAGATCCAGATCCAAAGGCAGCAGTAAAAGAAAGTGAGCCACTGCACCTGGCTTGAGCATCTGAGACCTTAAAGCCTGCCCCTAGTGACATACTTTCTCCAACAAAGACACACCTCCAAATAGTGCTACTTCCTCTGGACCTGTCTTGGTTAGAGTTTCTATTGCTGGGAAGAAACACCATGACCACAGTAATTTTTATAAAGAAAACCATTTAATTGGGTGGCTTACAGTTCAAAGGTTTAATCTATTATCACTATGACATGACATGGTGGGGTGCAGGCAGATATAGTGCTGAAGAAGGAGTTATGAATTCTATATCTTGATCAGGTGACAACAGAAAATTGGGCATAGCTTGGGCATATATGAGACCTCAAAGCCCTCCTCCACAGTGGCACACCTCCGCTAACAAAGCCATACCTCCTAATAGTGCCACTTGTGGTCTCCATAAAGTTTAGGAACAGAAGTACTAGGGTACAGGTTATTTCTTGGGATATAGTTTATAGGGGCGTAGGAAGGCTTGTTATATATTTCTTTTTTCTTTTTGTTCTTTTCTTTTCAGGAGAGTAGCAATATTTAAGTAGTGAAGTAAGGAGTGGGGAAGAGGTGATAATGGAGATAATAAAAATGAAAAGGAACAAATTGTAGGGGTATAAAACACAGTAGAGAAAATATGGTATATTTGGCTTGAAGAAAAGAAGGACAGATATGAGCCTTTTCCGCAAGCTACAACATATCAACTGAATGCTGCAAATACAGAAATGTACATATCAAAAAAATCTTAAATGTGAGAGATAGGCATATAAAGTAAAAATTAAAAATTTAAATTAAAAAGATATTATTAGTACAAATAAGCAATAAAATGAAATAAAAATATTACATTTTCAGCCAGTGTTTCTTTTGGCTTTTGGTGTTTATCTTAGTTGTGTTCAATACTAGCTAGCCTGTCACACACAGGAGTCACTCTCATAGCACACTGGATTAAGCCTTCGGAGAACTGGAGGTCTTCCTAAAACCAAGATTGCCAGTCTGTTGTTACCAGGGTTACAGGGCTTGCCTTGTGCTTGGAGTGTCTTCTTTCTCTTGTCCCCTAAGGTCCCCATCTGACCCCACCTGTGGGGTAGAGGATGAGGGCTTTGTCTGTTTCCTACTTGTAATGCATCATTTTTCTATTTCTTTATGCCCTGAAAGTGTTCCTACCACTTCTTTATTGATTTCCAATGCTCTGTCTTTCCTCAGCATATAGTCTCTTCTTTGCTACCCTGACTCTTCTTACTCAGAGTCATTGAGGAAAGTAGTCTGTCATCACACCCTGGAGTAACCACTGTCACTGCTTTCTACTTTAGTCATCTCATGGCTGAGTATTAATATCTCTTTATGGTTTTAATTTACATTTTTACTGCTGACTAATTATAGTCAGCATCTTCCAATGTGTTATATTTGCCATTTATATTTTCAGTAGTAATATCTCTTGCTCTCTTTATTTTCTAGTTGAATGTTTTCACTGGTAAGTTTTAAGAGTTTAGTACAGATAGAAGTCTTTCATATAGTTTAAATATAAATATTTCTATTTGTTTATAGCTTGCTTTCTGATCATCTTAATGCTGTTTTATTAGAAAAAGTTTTTAATTTTGATTAAGTTCAACTTGTTATTATTAATCATGCTTTTGGTTGAAGGACAAGAATTTTTGACTATTTCTAGATCATGAAGATTTTCTTATATTTTCATAATATTGTCTTGTGTTATATATGTAAACATATGACCCATTTTAAATTAACTTTGGGTATAAGATGGATTTTCCATTATTCTAGAATCATCTGTTGAGATAACTTTCCTAGAATCCTCCATAGAATCAACTTTTGTATCTGTTTCAAGTATCATTTGGGTATAGTTTCATGAGTCTATTTCTTGGATTTTAATCAGCTCTGTTGATATATTTGTTTCTTCACTAATAACACAGATCTTAAATAATTATGGTTGTCAAAAATGTCTTGAAACATGCCCCCACCTTATTCTTTGACCTATCCTACTGTATCATTTGATTTTTCAATATAAAATTTACAATAATATTGTCTACTCATAAAACTACTAAAATTTTGATAAAAATTATTTTCAATATTTTTTGAAAAATCATGTGCATCAGTTGACCCTGATTAATTTTGGGGGTTGCAAAACAAAAGGAATAGAATGAACATGCAACAAAGTTTTGTTGGGAGGAGGGAGGATGGACTAAGCAGTACGGAGGTGGGAGGTACATATGTGAAGCTGTAAAATAAACAACTAGAGCTAACATAAAAAGCCCTGCATTTAAAATTAAAAAACTAAGTATAGAATATGTATGCATGTGTGTGTGTGCACGCGTGTGTGTGCATTCACACAAAACATGTAAAAGTCAGAGAAAAAAAAATTGAAATTGGTTGTCTCTTTCCACAATGGATTCCCAGTCAAGAAGCAGAGAATGATGAACTTTTGTGTGTTATTGAATGGATCTTTTTTTAGATTGTGAAGGTGTTTTTGCCAAGGCAACTTTTGATTAGTTTAATAAAGGGCTAAGTAGTCAATAGCTTGCAGGTGCAGGTTAGGTAGAACTTTCAGACAAAAAGAGAATTCAGAAATGAAAAAGGTGGAGTTTAGAGCCAGTGGCAGAGGAAGCAAGAGATGAACATGAAATGTTTAAAAAAGGTAGTGCCACATGGTAGAGTGTTTGATAAGAAATATGGGTAAATTTAAGATGTAAGAGTTAATTAGTAACAAGCTTAAGCAATTGACCAAGCATTTATAATTAATAAGTCTCTATGCAGTTATTGAGGAGCTGGCAGTCCTGATAAAAACTCTACCTACACTTGTGCTTAGCTTGCTTTCTCTGTCTTATTTTGTCCTTGTTCCCAGCCTTTAGATCAGCACCACTCATATTTAAATACAGTCTTCCTGCATCAATTAGCCCAATCTAGATAATTTCTCACAAATTTGCCTGTCTTAGTCAATGTTCTGTTGTTGTGAAGAGACACCATTATCACAACAACTCTTATAAAGGAAAACATTTAATTGGGGCTTGCTTGCAGTTTCAGATGTTTATCAGCATAACAGAAAGCATGTGGCATGTAGGCAGATATGGTGATGGAAAAGACGGGAGTTCTATATTCAAGGTCCTCAGACAGCAGGAAGAGAGAATTACTGCGTGTTTTAATCAGGATTCCTAGAGTAACCGAATTTTTAGAATGAATATGTGTGTGTTATGTGGTGTGTTGTGTACGTATTGTGTATATATGTAAATGTATGCATGCGTTTATATATGTATATGGAAGTTATTGGAATGACTTACAGGCTGAAATCCAGCTAACTCAACAATGGCTGATTGTGAAAAGAAGTTCAAGAATCCAATAGTTGCTCAGTCCACAAGACTGGATGTCTCAGCTAGTGTTCAGTACATGCTAAAATTCCAAAGAAGTAGGCTCTATTATACCAGTGAAGGAAAGGATATGCTAGCAATGTAGGAACAAGCAGGCAAAAAGCAAAAGCTTTCTTTTTCTATGTTCTTATACAGGCTTCCAGCAGAAGGTAAAGTTCAGATTAAAGGTACGTCATCCTGTCTCAAGATCCATATCAAAGTATGTGTCTCCCTACTTCAAAAGTCTAGACTAAAAGTGGGCTCACCCACTTTAAACCAAGCAAATATCTCACAAGTGTACTTGAATGCATTCATTCATTCATTCACTGTAGTTACTTTCAAGATTATAATCCATTACTTGATTGTAGTTCATTCAAGAGGTAATTAAATTGACAACCAGTAATAATCATCACACTAGCTTGGTTTGAGCTTTTAAAAATCTCAAAGCCCACCCTCAGTGACACACTTCCTCGACCAAGGTCACACCTTCTAATCCTTTCAAATAGTACCACTCCCTAAACATTCAAATGCATAAACTTATGGGGGGGTCATTTCTATTCAAACCACCATAATGCCCAAAGATTTGTTTTTATAGTGATCCTAAAATCTATCAAGTTGGCAATCATGCATACCCATCAGGTGCACTCACATAAAATATACACTCAAATACACTAAATAAAAAAAATCTTAAAGATTATATTGTGATTGGCAAACATTCTGTACAATTTCAGTTATTTCAAATTTGTTGAAATTTGTTTTATAGTTTAGAAAATAGAAAGTCTTGACTATTAAAATGATGTTTTGTGGTTCTTAGATTATCCTATAAATTCAATTTAGAGCTTATTGATTGATAATAATGTCAAATTGATAATTTACTTTTTTATCTTGTCTATTGCACTTTAACTATATCAACTGTTAAGAAAGGTATTGATGCCTATAGTTATTTAGGTAGATTTGCTTAGAATATAAATTTCTAGCAGTGTTTACATCACATATTTTACAATAATTTTTCCTGATGCAAATTTCTTTAGTATTTCCATGACATCTTTTTGGATGACCTTTTTATAATAATAAAATAATAAAATTTTATATAATATTCCTGTCTCTGATTATTTTTTTATCCTGTTATCTACTTTGTAGTTTGTTAGTATAACTATACCTGTGTTTAATTGAATATTTTAATGGCATAGACCTATCTATACTTTTGTTTTCAAATACTATCATATTTCAATTGGATGTCATAAAAACAGGATACAGTATCATATTATAATCTAATCTACCAATTCTGTATTTTTAATTTCTGTATGTAAAAATTTATATTGAAAATAATTATTGATATGTTAGGACTTAATTCTGATTCTGTGCTCTCCATATTTTCTATTTTTTGTCCACCATATCTTTCTGTCGTCTTTTTGAAGAGAGTAAACTTAGCTTAAGAAACTCCATTTTGTATTATAAAGGTAAAATAAAGTTCAGTTTCACATTCCTGGCAGGGGTTTGCCCAGTTCCAAGACAGAATAATCTAAGCACTATCTAAGGACACCTAGATGATCCAACCCTAAGGCAGTAAAATGGCCACCCCACCCAGGTGGGGTCCAGGAATGTTAAACTGTGGAAAGTTCATAAGCATGAGTAGATCAACAGCACACTTGCACCCTTGTCCCTAAGTAACCCTGCTTTGTGGGGTTTGCCTTTAAAAAGCTTGGGTAATTTAGGTGGGCAGCTCTTCTTTGTCTTACTATATTGGGTGTGTGGAATGAGCTCCCTGCCCAGCTTGTAGCATGCTGACAATAAACCTTGCTGTTGCATTTCAGACATCTCTGTCTCAGGTGGTGTCTCTGGGGGGTCGAGCTTTGGGCAGAACACTTTTGAACTATTTGACAATTTTCTTATATTTGCATTTTTATGCATATTTTAGTTTATTACTTTTTATAGCTTTTTAAATGATTTATTTAGAAATTTTACCATATATATATATGATAATACCAACCTGAGTGTACTCTATCTCATCTTGTCTAAAATGTTGAATTCTACCTCTCTTTCTGTCTTTATATTTTAGGTCTGTCCAATTTTAGAACTGGTGAATACGAAAGGTTCTCAGTTAATGGCATACACTTGCTCTAGCCAGAAAGATGTAAACAAGTAATTACATCTGACCACAGATTCCTGCCAATTACCTTGATAATCTAACCTTGGATTTATGTTTTCTGAGTAGATAACACAAAGCATCAGAATAGTTTACCTATGAAAAACTCAATACCTCAAAATAGTATTCCATGTATATCATGAATCTTTAATCACTATTTGATATTCTATTCCTTCCTAACTATGCTTCATATTCATATGTTTTATTTCATTTGTCTACATATCAAGTTGAAAAATCTATACTTAGCTCTATATTTAGTTTCATATTTTTCTTCTATATACCAGGTTTGAATATTCTTAATAATACATAAAACATACATGATAACTGGCAATCATAAAAAGGATAATCTATGAATGGAAGTATACCCATGTACTTTATATAAAGCATATACTAAGTATATAAAATTAAGAACTCTGGGAATTCTGTGCTACAATTCATATAAAGAAAAGTGTTATAGCTTTGTATTTGGTAGAATTTCTCTTGGTTGATAGAAAATAAACTGGTATCAGAAACTTTTCAAATGTGACATACGCATATTTTAACTACTTAAAAATGGAATGTTACACATTTTCACCTGTAAACTGTAACGTTATTTTTCTTTTTCTCTATACAGCTATCAGAATGGCAGAGAAACTCAACCTTCCAAGTAATACAGATAACTGGACCAAAGAGGATGTAAATCTGTGGTTAAAAAGTCATAAGATTGACCAAAAGCACAGAGAAATCTTGATGGCCCAAGATGTGAATGGAGCAGTCTTGAAATGGTTAAATAAAAACCATCTTGTTGACATGGGCATAACCCATGGGCCAGCTATCCAAATAGAAGAGCTATTCAAAGAATTGCAGAAAACATCTTCAAAACATCCTACTGAGACATCCAAGAGAAAAAAGGGCAGTAAAAATTTTCCTAAAGCCCAGACAGAAAGTAGAGATACTTCAAAGAAAAACCAAAGGGGTGAAGAAAATTCAGATAAGACTGATGCCCCTCCAGTAAGGCCAGAGGTTAAAGGTTCCAAATCACAAAAAAATGAGCAGATGGAAGAAAAAACAGAGCTACAGAGTACACAGTCATCTCCAGGACCAACATGCAATGCATACCCTTTCGATGAATTCAGTAATCCATATCGTTACAAACTACATTTCATCCTACAGCCTGAAACAGGGCCACTCAATCTCATTGACCCAATACATGAATTCAAAGCCTTCACAAACACAGAAACAGCTACAGAAGAGGACATTAAAATGAAATTTAGCAATGAGACTTTCCGATTTGCTTCAGCTTGTATGAATTCACGTACTAATGGCACCATTCATTTTGGAGTCCAAGACAAACCCCATGGAAAAATTGTTGGTGTGGAACTCACCACTGTCACTAGCGATGCGCTAATCAACCACTTTAGTCTGATGATAGAACAGTATTTTGAGAACCATCAGGTCCAACAGGCAAAGAAGTGTATTCGAGTGCCAAGATTTGTGCAAGTTTTACTACCAAACAGTACTCCATCTAACAAGTTTGTTATTGAAGTAGATGTCATTCCACAACACTCTGAATGCAAAGAAGACTATTTCCAGATCAAAATGCAACATCTTCAGGACCAAACATGGCAACCAAGTCCAAAGTACTCCGTCTTCGTGCGAGATGGGCCCCAAAGTAAAAACATCATAGGGAATAAGGCTGATTTCAAAGCCTTTATGTTAGATTTAAAAAGAGTGGCAGACTCTAGGAAAGAAGCAGAAACAAAATGCAAAGTAAAACCAAATAGAAAAAAGAGTGATGGACAAAAGCTAATTGACCTGTTGACAGGATACCAGGATCTGTTAGATAACTCATACTATGAGTGGTACATACTTGTAACAAATAAATGTCATCCATGTCAAAGCAATCACTTAGATTTCCTGAAGGAAATTAAATGGTTTGCTGTGTTGGAGTTTGATCCTGAATCTGAGAGCAATGGTGTAGTAAAGGCTTTCAAAAAAAGTCGTGTAGCAAACCTCCACTTTCCAAGCCTATTTGTAGAAGGGAAAACCACATTAAATGAGACAATTTCCACTCTGAATCTTTATCAGCAACCCAGTTGGATTTTCTGCAATGGCAGGTTAGACCTGGAGAGTGACAAATACAAACCCTTAGATCCTATTTCCTGGCAAAGAGAAAGAGCTTCTGAAGTCAGGAGGCTGATTTCATTTCTTACACGTGATGACATAATGCCAAAAGGGAAATTTTTGGTGGTATTTTTATTATTGTCCCATGTGGATGATCCAAGAGATCCTCTTATTGAGACTTTCTGTGCTTTTTACCAAGATCTCAAAGGAATGGAAAATATACTGTGTATTTGTGTACACCCGAACATATATCAAGTATGGAAAGATCTACTTGAAGCAAGATTATCAAGACAGCAAAATGAAATATCAAGCCAAAGCATTTGTACTTTAAATCTTGAAGAGATAAACGGCACTATTCTTAAGCTAAAATCTTTAACTCAGTCTTCAAAGCGATTCTTGCCATCTGTTGGTTCATCTACTGTCCTTCTGAAAAAGGAAGAAGAAATCATGACCGCCTTGGAAATTCTCTGTGAGAATGAATGTGAAGGTACACTCCTGGAAAAAGACAAAAAGAAATTACTTGAATTTAAGGCAGCCAAAGAAGAAGACTTCTACAGGGGTGGCAAAGTGTCCTGGTGGAACTTTTACTTCTCTTCTGAAAGTTATTCTTCATCATTTGTGAAAAGGGATAAATATGTAAAACTTGAAAAAAAAATTCAAGAATGGGCAGATTCTTCTCAACCAGTATGCACCAAAATTATTCATCTGTATCATCATCCAGGCTGTGGAGGAACCACTCTAGCCATGCACATTCTCTGGGAGCTAAGAAAGAAGTTCAGATGTGCTGTGCTGAAAAATAAGACAGAGGATTTCTCAGAAATTGGAGAACAGGTAACAAATTTAATCACCTATGGAGCGACAAGCCATCAGGAGTACTTGCCTGTGCTGCTCCTCGTTGATGACTTTGAAGAGCAAGACAATGTCTACCTTCTTCAGGCCTCCATTCAAACAGCTGTTGCCAACAAACATATTCGATATGAGAAGCCTCTCGTGATCATTATAAATTGTACAAGGTCACAAAATCCTGAGAAAAGTGCAAAGATCCCAGACAGTGTTGCTCTAGTACAAAAATTGTCTGAAAAAGAAAAAAGAGCATTTGAGTTTAAATTGAAGGAAATCAAAAAACAGCATAAAAACTTTGAGGATTTTTATTCTTTTATGATCATGAAAAACGACTTTAACAAAGAGTACATAGAAAATGTGGTCAAGAACATTCTTAAAGGGCAAAATGTTGCCACCAAAGAAGCAAAGCTCTTTGCTTTCCTGGCTCTTCTTAACGCATATGTACCCGACACTACCATTTCCCTCTCACAGTGTGAGTACTTTCTAGGAATCTCAAACAAGAAAGCTTTCTGGGGGACAGAGAAGTTTGAAGATAAGATGGGTACCTACTCTACAATTCTAATAAGATCAGAGGTGATAGAATATGGAAGCTACTGTGGAGTGCGTATCATTCACCATTTGATTGCCACTCTCTCACTGGAAGAGTTGAAGAAAAGTTACAGCTTGAACAAAAGTAAAATTGTGATGGAAATGCTCAGAGAAAATTTGTTCTATGATACAGGCATAGGAAAAAGCAAGTTTGTCCAAGACATGCAAACACTGCTGATCACAAGACAGCGCAATGAACATGAAGGTGAGACTGGAAACTGGTTCTCTCCATTTATCGAAGCTTTACATAAAGATGAAGGAAATGAGTCAGTTGAGGCTGTATTACTTGAAGCTACTCGGAGGTTCAACCCCAATGCATTCATTTGTCAAGCTTTAGCAAGACATTTCTACCTTAGAGAGAAGGACTTTGAAAATGCTCTATTTTGGGCAAAACAAGCCAGGAAAATAGAGCCTGATAATTCCTACATCTCAGATACTCTAGGTCAAGTCTACAAAAGTAAAATAAGATGGTGGATAGATGATAATACAAAAAATAGGACTATTTCTGTTGATGAGTTAACTGACCTTTTAGATTTAGCGGTGCATGCATCAGATGCTTTCAAGGATTCTCAACAGCAAACTGAAGATAGAGAATATGAAGGGAAGGAAAGGCTGCACCAGAAATCAAAAAGGAGATATGATACCTACAATATAGCTGGCTATCAAGGTGAGATAGAAGTTGGGCTCTACACTATCCAGATCCTCCAACTCATTCCTTTTTTTAACAACAAAAATGAACTATCTAAACGAGATATGATCAACTTTTTATCAGGAAATCGGGATCTCCCAGGGGATCCAAATGAATATAAGTCAGCACTCAATAATTTTATTCCTTATCTAACTAACCTGCAGTCTTCTTTGAAGAGGTCCTTTGACTTCTTTGATGATTACTTTGTTCTTCTAAAACCCAGAAACAATATAAGGCAATATGAAGAAGCTAAAAATCGGAGAAAGGTGAGTGGGCACTTTAAGAAGTATATAGATGTATTTGGTCCCTTGGAAGAATCACAAAATCAAACTTTTAGATCAAAGCTCAGTCTACCACTTCAAGTAGAAAGGACTCGGAGAAGCCTAGAAGCTTTAAAAGCAGACAAGTTTTCTGGACTTTTAGAATATCTTATCAAAAGTCCAAGCGATGCTGTGAGCTCCTTGGAAGATATAGTGAGCAAATACACTTCCCTTCTTGAACAATGTGTTATGAGAACCCAACAAAAGGAAAAGCAAAATTTCATCTTGGCCAACATCATTCTCTCTTGTATTAACCCTGCCTCCAAATTAGTGAAGCCAATTAAAAAGCTGAAAGAGCAGCTTCGAGAGATCCTGCAACCAATTGGGCTGACTTACCAGTTTTCAGAACCTTATTTCCTAGCTTCTCTGTTATTCTGGCCAGAAAGCCAACAATTAGATCAAGATTCTAAACAAATGGAAAAGTATGCTCGAGCACTGGAAACTTCTTTCAGGGGGCAATATAAACGCATGCATCGCACAAAGCAACCAATTGCATATTTCTTTCTGGGAAAAGGCAACAATAAGAACAGACTTATCCACAAGGGAAAAATTGATGAGAATTTTGAAAAAGCATCTGATATTAATTCTTGGTGGCATAGTGGAAAAGTATGGGAAGAGAAAAAAGTCCAAGATCTTTTGGTTCGTTTACAGGGAAGAGCTGAAAACAACAATTTATACATAGAGTATGGAATCAATGAAAAAATCACAATACCAATTACACCCACTCACTTGGGTCAACTGAGAAGTGGAAGAAGCATAGAAAAGGTGTCTTTTTATCTAGGGTTTTCCATCGGCGGTCTTCTTGCTTATGACATTAAAGTTATTTAAGATCTTGAGTTTCTTCATCTAGAAATGTGATTTTAGTATCACCTTTTCAAAATTTACTTATAGATATAACTCAGCCGTTCTGTATAGTGGGGATGGGGATGTAGAAGAACAAGGTTATTCTGTACAATGGGTACATAGAATCCTGTTACTCTTTTGTCTGCATAACTATGTTGTCAAGAAATTATCCTAAAACATATGCAAAATAAAATTAAACCAAAATACATCATTTGCTTTTGTCTTCATGGTCTCACTAGAATCTTGCTGGGAGTTTGTCCCCAGACCCTAGCATGAAACTTATCTCCATAATCTCAGTTTACTCCTTACTTCTAGCTAGCAAAGACAATGTGATGTTCTGAAATATATACACATTATAAAATGACTAGACTAAATTAAGCTGAAGAATATATTTATGAATTCACAAACATGTCTTGTCATTAGAACATCTAATTATTGTTCCTAGTGATTCTCATTTTCTCTTAATTTGTTTGTTTGCTCTGTTTTGTTTCTAAATC
>PVIH01026995.1:0-17758 GCA_004025045.1 Sigmodon hispidus | reverse complement strand
AGTCTAGATTCTAATGCCATGGCTGCCAACTGATGGAAGTACTTTAACTATGACTTCATCCCCAGAGTCTGGAATAGTCTAGATTCTAATGCCATGGCTGCCAACTGATGGAAGTACTTTAACTATGACTTCATCCCCAGAGTCTGGAATAGTCTAGATTCTAATGCCATGGCTGCCAACTGATGGAAGTACTTTAACTGTGACACCATCCCCACAGTCTGGAATAGTCTAGATTCTAATGCCATGGCTGCCAACTGATGGAAGTACTTTAACTATGACGTCATCCCCAGAGTCTGGAATAGTCTAGATTCTAATGCCATGGCTGCCAACTGATGGAAGTACTTTAACTATGACATCATCCCCAGAGTCTGGAATAGTCTAGATTCTAATGCCATGGCTGCCAACTGATGGAAGTGCTTTAACTGTGACACCATCTCCACAGTCTGGAATTTTCTAGACTGTAATTCCATAGATACCAAATGACAGTCTGAGCAAATTTTTATATATTGTGGGTTTTTATTTATTCTTCTCTCATATATCTCAATTACTGTTTCCTCTCTCTTCTTTCCTTCCAGTTCCTTCCTCCCACACCCACACTCCTCCTCCATTTCTCTTCAGAAAAGGGCAGGCTTCCCATGGACATCAACCAAACATGGCAAATCAAGTTACAGTAGGACTGGGAACCTCCCTCATATTAAGGCTGGATAAGGCAACCCAGTATGAGAAGAAGTGTCCCCAAAACAGGCAAAGAAGTCAGACAGGCCCTGCTCCCACAAGAAGACCAAGCTACACAATTTTAACATCGTATGTCATGTTCTTAGAAAGACAGTATGACTCATAAAGCCAAGCTTGCTCTTAAGACTATTAAAATAAACATAATAATTATAAAATGTTTTCAAAAGAGTGATAATAGCAAATACATCCTAATCTTGATAGTTCAGATTAATTTTAAGTTGGAAGTCAAAAGTTTTTGTCTTAACTGAGCAAGTTGTTTCCAGACCAAAAGCAGCAGATTTTGTCCTTTGTCTCCTGGGGACAGGTAGGATGTACAGTTGCCCAGGCTCAGAGTCAGCATCTGGGGGTAGCTCCTGGGCCCTTTACAGTGTGACCTTCTGTGGACTCCTGCTTCTGTCAGTCTTGCTTTATAAATGAGGAAACAGGAGATTATGATTCCTATACATTGATTATGCCAAAGTTATTATTTCCAAATGCAAACACAGAATTTAGCCAGGTTGCTCCTTTGACATTCTGCCTCTAAAAGTTAGAATCTACAAATGCAGAAAAAAATTTAAAAAGGCAGATTGGCAAAGAATTAGAGGGAAACCATGCCTGAATACCAATACCAGTCCCACATACTGTTTTCACCAGAGTGTCCAGAGTCTGTGAGTGCCTGGAGAATTCTACCTCCTGATTGGCTATGGAAGCATCTGTTCCTACCATGGCTTATCTTTGCTGCCTTCTGTAGCTCTGTGCAGAGGACCTCACACTTTGCATTGGATGTCATTTGAACACAGATTTCTGTGTAAGGAAGATATTTCTGTGTGTGGCCAATGGAAACAATGATGTGCTGATCTGGTTTCAAATGATTCCACTGAAATGAGAACCTCATGGAACAGATGGAATCCTGAGTCTCTGTCCACAATGCAGTAAATATTTATAACAAGAAAAATCTTTGTTTTGCTGCTTAACTTTCTGCTGTGACTGTACTTGAAGGCAGTGAGAAAATTCTCCAAAGGCATTTACTTTAAAAAAAAAATGCTTTTGTGCTTAATGGTTTGATTACAAGTCTTCTCAGGGAGAAAGTGGTTGTTAAAGGCCCAATGCTGATGAGCCATAAGGGAAGAATGAACCAAAGTCTTTTTATTTTTTTATAAGGGGGAGGGAGCATCTATGGGACAAGCTACCATTAGAGAACAACACCATGCAGTGGGCAGGGACAAACTTTGCAATCACAAAAACCTGGGTTCAAACCCTGACTATTTATTATGCAAAGAAAAAAAAGGTTCAAAAGTAGTTAAGGATGTCTTATCCTGCACCAGATACTACGTTAAACATTTAAGGTAAGCAATAAATCAGAAATAGTCACTATGAGCGCATGAAATTACTTAAATTTATGACTGCTAAATACAATGACAATGACCTACATTGAGTGCTAGGGAGCCCAGGAAACAGATGTAAATGAATAAGAGGGAGGGGCTAGACAGATTGATCAGTGACAAGATTTTAGCCCCAGCACCACTGTGAACCAGAGTGGACATGGGCATGGCAGCTCTCCTGTAATCCCAGGACAGGAAATGAGGACAAGAAATCCCCAGGGTAAGCCTGTTTGCTAGACTAGCCAAATGGGCAAGTTCTAGGTTTAGGGAGAGACCCTGACTCAAAATATAAGATGGAGATTGATCAAGGAAGATGCTGGACATCAACCTCAGGCCTCCACAAGCATGTGTATAAATACACTTGCACAGGGGAACACTCTTACACACAAACACATTAGTCACACACAACAAACACACAAACACACACACACACAAAAGAGAGAAATATATAGAGAGAGACATCAGAGCAAAGTGGAGGGGTTTCTTGAAGTCAAATTTATCTTGTCAGATGATTATGAGAATATAATTTGCATATACATACATATGGTCTTCCATTGTTCTATGCAAACAGTGGGGATTCTACATATAGTTACGGTTCTTTTAATAACAGAGATGACATGGCACTAAGGGTAAATGGCAAACATTAAGGAACACTGGCAGTGGTGGAGAGGCCTGGATAATTTTCTTCTCTGAGACAGGAGCTGCTCCTCCATCTCAATCACGCTATCTTGTGCTCACTGTGGGATTCCATCAGATGGCATGGGTCTCCAGGTTTTGACCGGAGCTTAACACACAGTAATTGTTTATCATATACTCATCGAGGAAGAGGAGAGACAAGAAGATAAAAAGGATGAAAAGGATAATGAGAGAAAGGAAGAAGTCAAGCCGCTGATGTCTTTGTTCATGGACATGACATGGCTGCCCCCTTACTTTCATTATACAGGACACCTTTGGTGAACAGCTAGCACCCATTGACCATCTATCTCTAACCAGACACCTGTCACCATCTTAACCTAACCTCCTCTCCTTCCCGGAGAGTGGAAATGTCAGCCGTGTCACAGATGAAAATGTGTAACTTTCTAATCTCTTCCAGTTGTATGAAGATGAAAAGCTCATATCCACATGATAGACTGAAACACACATGTGCTTGCTTATGCAAACACACTCATACACATGCTTCCTTGTGCACGCTCACACACATACTCTTGCTTGTGCACACATACACTCGCTCAAATGTGCACACACATGCACACTCACACACACACACACTCATACTTAACCTGCTGCTCAAAAAATACTATTACTTCAGCCCACCTTTTTTCTAAAGGGAGAAGTTTCAAACTAAGAAGACAAAGTTTCTTTTAAATGTTTTTCTCCCTGTATGCTAAAAATTTTGAAAACAGAAAAACTCATAGACAGTGTCCTTAGCCTCCATGAGACAGTAAGAGCAGGAAGCTGAGTCATGCTGATAACCTGCAGAAAATCTCAGAACTGAAGTACCACAGGAGGGGCTAGTAAGGTTACTTTTTTTTTAATGGAGAATTTATTTTAAGGCATTACAAAAAAAGGCATCAAATGGTCAGATTTCCTCCTTGACCCACAGTTGGACTACTGCCCCTCCAGACAGCTTAGAAATTCAGAAACTTTTTCTCCAGGAAGCTTAGCCAAAAGATGCTCAGGGGCAACAGGAAGAACTGAGCTTTACTTCCCCCGCCCCCCTCCTTCCTTCCATCCCTGCAACCGCCAGGATCAAGCCATCAGACCTGCAGCAGCAGAGCCAGGACAGGGACAAGGGCTAAAGCAGGATTCCCTTTCACACAATCACACACACACATGCATATATACATATGCACACATGCTCTTGTTACACTCACACACTCCTGTTCACACATACTGTTGGAGCTCTGTATAAGTGGACTCATGATATGGCTGGCAGTGATACAGTCGCTGTTCATTATTCATGAACTGTCATAAATATGCAAACTGCTTTGCAGTGGATGAAGCTGGGCTGAAGACAATAGCCAGGTACACGCCATCCTGGCATCCATACAACATACAGTTTGAAACATGTACTAGCAACCTAGCATCCACAGACTACTGGCAGAGAAGTACACTTGGGGCACACTTTTCCTGGAAACCCTTGAAGCTGTAAGTAGAACCCATAGCTAAGTCAAGATTTTGTTTGAAAAACAAATTTTAAGTGAATGTGTCCCACGCTAAATGTTTCCTAGTGTCTAGAACTTTATATCTATGCAGAGTTTGGCTTCTGATGCCCATGTATTTTTCTTTCCTTTGGGAATGAAGAGAACAATGGCACGGTGTATCCTAGGCACCAGGCCCATGTACCCTGCATATAAGAACTCTGATCTAGGCAGGCTCATTCCCTTGCTGGTTGACACTGCTAAGCCCAGGAAGGCACCTGAGCTACCCTTCTAACCAATGTGCTGACTTCAAGGTGTATTTTTTTACTTCCTCAGCTTTAACAAAGTTTCAGATATCCAGTCTCTCCCAATCTCATGGAAATCCCAAAGAATAGATACAATGAAGCCCTACAGTTGTGTAGGGAGAGCAATTAGCATATATGTACATATTCACCAGCTTTGCACACAGACTTTATGTCAGGCCAATTATTTCAGAGTCCTTATGTGGAGAGAGTGAGAAGAACAATACTCTTGATTCTCTGTGATATTGCTTAATGGAGAACATTGCAAAAATAAAAATAAAAAAGTATGAGCTTATTGATTGACTAATGGACTTACCCTAGCAAATACTTTGCAAGCATGAGTGGTATTTATCATTAAAGGGAATCATCCAGAGGTGGTGTGTGGACCAAAACCTTAGGCAAAGTGCATGGCTGTTCACTAGGTAGAATTTGAGAGAGGATGTGAATAACAATATCTCAAACTTCAAATATATTTTACTATAGGCTTATTGTTGAAATTCCACCCACAGAACGGGGTCTCTCTGGTTTCCTTTGTTTACATTGTTGATTGTGATGGTGTCCTATGGCTGTCTGTGGTGGCCTGAAGGAAAATTTTTCCATAGGCTCATGTATGTGAACACCTGGTCCCCAGTTGCTGGAGGAGGTTTTGAAGGTGTTTCTTTGTCAGAGAAAATATGTCACTGAAGGTGGAGCTTGGGAGTTAAAGACTAGAACATTGCCAGTTTGTTCTGTCTTCTTCGCATTTGAGGTTAAAGACGTGAGCTCTAGGCTTGCTGTGCCAGCTGCCCCGCCCGCCGCCTGTTGTCATACCATCCCTACCACTGTGGCCTCTAACCCGATAGAACTACAAGTCCACATAAGCTCTTCTTCCCTAAGTTGTCTTTGTCATTATATTTCACCACAGTAACAGAAAAATAACTAATACACAGGCCCTAGGCTGGGCCAAGGATATGGGAAGCAAGATGAATCTGTCACCAGCCCTGAAGAGGGAGTAGACATAGGCACAGGAGAGCACTAGAACACTATAGGAAGCTGTGATGGGCAGCATTCCCTAGGAAGGGAGATGCAAGCACCCTGCACTGGGTGAATGTGAGCTGGGTCTACCAGAAGGAGGTACAGTAGTCATGTGAGACTTTCCCCTACTGGGTAGAGGATTCTGAAAGAGGAAGTTCTTGTACAAGAGAGTGACATCATAAACTTTTTGTGAGAAAAAAATGTAAACCAGTGTGAAAAGAAACAGATTAGTCTTCATGATTCATTTTGTCACTCTAGTTCTAGCAGTATAAGTAGCCTTGAAAGGGTAATGAGTTTGAAGGATTATGTACTGTTACACATAGAAACAGAGATGTGGGAAGTTGCCAGGGGAGAAAATGGACCAAATTGGTGCAGCAGAGACAAATAATTGCCTTCCTCACATCCATCCAGCTCTCATAATAGGAAGCAGTGGAGGTGGATAAATTCATTCACTTCATTTTATGATTTTTTTTTTTTTTAGGATCAAGCCCAGGGACTCTTCTTTGACAGACAAGCGTACCGCCCACTAATCTACATCCCTCTTTATCATTCTTGTATGTTGGGAATTGTTCTTATACAAATTTAGGACTCAATTTTAATCAATAACCATGTATATCAGGAAGACGTGGCCTGAAGGAACGTTTAGCACTAGTCCCAGATAGTTTTATGTCAATACACGCAAGCCAGAGTCATTTTGAAGGAGGGAACCGTAATTGAGAAGATATGCCCCTCATTATTGCCCTGTAGGCAAGCCTGTGGAGATCATTGGTATAGGAGGGCCCAGTTCAATGGATGATGCTACCCCTGAGCAGGTGATTCTAGTTATCATAAGAAAACAAACTGAGCAAGTCCTGAGGAACAAGCACTCTCCCCACCCTCTCAATTCGCAGGCTTCTGCTTCAGGTCCTGCCTTGAGTTCATGCCTTTACTTTCTTGGATGAGGAACTACACACTGTAAGATGACATAAACCCTTTCCTTCCTGAAATGTTTATGGTTTGGGTGTTGATCACAGCAATAAAAGCCCTACTTAAGGTAGTACCCTTGGTTTAGGTTATATTGTTACCTCATTTTTTAAAAAAGAAAAATGTGTTTATTTACATATTTGGATGTGGGAGAGAGAGAGGTAAAGAGAGAGAGGAGAATGGGGGGGTTGTTTATGTAGAGATCAAAGGACAGCTTTTTGAGTTGGGTTCCAGGGATTGAACTCTGGGTTGTGAGATGTTTGTGGCATATTTCTTTACCTGCTGAACTATCTCACTATCCTCTTATTTTCCTTTTCTTAAGACTCTTGCTATATAATCTAGACCGGCTTTGAATTTCTGGTGGTCCTCATGCCCCAGACTATTGGAGGCCAGCACATCGGGTTTAAAAGTTATTCAAGTTTAACTTACTTATACAAAACCTGGGAGTGGTGTTTAATTTTTGTTCGTTTGAGTTATATTTTGAGACATGTAGCTGACTTTCAGTATGTAGTTAAGACTGATCTTTTCCTACTGCCCCGTCTCTACTTCTCATGTGTTGGGATTACAAGCACATGTCACTATGCTACAAAAGCTGTATGGAAAGGAATAGTTAAGGTTTGTCAAGTAACTATCAGTCAGCCTAAGTTATAGTTTCCTGAAGTGCTGGTTTCTGTGGGCTGTAGAGCTAGTGTGATGTGGTAGAGAAAAAGGAAAGCATTTAACTGCTCAAGGGTCCACCATGCGATGGGCACATACTGGGCTCTGGAGACAGAGGGTAAGCAAGAGGGATACAGTCTGGAACTGGATGGTTCTCATGCTGTGGTGAAAGAAATAGACAAATACAGTTCAATAACCAAGTCAGCATTAAAAATAAAAGTGTCCCCATGAAGGGGAAGTCAGGGAGATGAGGGACAAAGGAACTAGAAGATGCCTTGACACCTATTTCACAAAGAGGTGGAGAGAGACTGGAACAGAGCCTGGGGGGCCTGAGAGGGAGACTCAAGAATGCAGCAGTATGGGAAGCAGGAGACAGAGTGGCCGGGGTAGAGCAACCACATGCAAAGGGTCAGATGTCACTGCCAAGTGTGAGACGCATGGGGAATGCAGAAGGCCAGAAGCGGGAAGCCATCATGGTGAATGCAAAGCCACTGTTCACTGTGAAGAGTTAGCCCCTACCAAGGGACGGCTCCCTGACAATGGTGGACAGTGGCCAGGATCAGTAGTTGACATTTTGGTACATCTTTGAACACTTAGCACAAAAGATCATTTCGCAGTGTGCAAACTGCCTTCATTCTGGCTACTGTAATTTGGGGAAAACAAACAAATGAAAAATGCTGAGAATTAATTCCTAGTGAGCCAATCAATAGCCCCTCATGATCACAAAGAGAACAAAACTCGCTGGGTAGAGAGGAGCACGTACTGGAAATCTGGATAACCGACAAACCAGCCCTTTTATTTTTCCCAGAATTAATGACCTTGCATTGCAATTTAGTTTTAATTTTATCTCAGAATTGAAGGAGAAAATAACTATTCTATTTCCCCTCCAAATAGAAAGGGAAAACCCCCATTCTCTGGTTCCAGATTGGCCACCCCCTAGGGAATGGCTCCTGAGCTGCCAGGAGGTCGGAGCTTCCAAGGAAATAAGTAGAGCAGAAATGGCTCTGGAGGAGCACATGCCACTCTGCATCTGAGATTTAGAAGAAGAGAGCTCTGACCATAAGTGGAAATAAAAATATGCTTCGGTTAATGATAGAAACGAACAAGCTCTAACCCTCCGCCATTCCACTTGAGATTTCCCTCACTTGGAATAAGCAAAGACGCCATCGGACTTCCATCGGGGCTCCTTAACTGGCGGCTGGGTTCTCAGTCTTACAAAGTATGTATGTCTCCACCAAGTATCAAGCCATCATTTTCGGAAAGCCCAAGGCCATAATTTAAAACCAGGTCACAATAAACATCAGTCCATTCAGGTCTACTTTTGAACATGCTGTATAAAAAAAAATTTATTTTCACTCAGATGTGGCCACAAAATTTGCAATTAAATGGCCTTCTAGAGAAGTTCTAAGGAAGTCCCATAAAGAAAAATCTTAATATTTCTTCTAAAATTCTTCCTCTGCTCTTTCGATATTCCCCTGCTTTTCCCTTCACTATGTAAGTTCGTAAGAGATAATTACCCCTCACTTCTGAAATGGTACCTGGGGTCACTCTGATCAACACATGGGGCTTCTCATTTCCATGGGGGTCTCTTCTAGAGCAGAAAGTTCTTTGGATGAAAAAGACTAAACCTTCCTTAGAAAAGGTTTTCTGAACTCATTCCATTTCAAAATGAAAACCCCATATCACATCAATAAAGAGCTTGGAACTGTTTGCCATCACCCCCTCTCAACATCTAACGTCAGAATAATTAAATGCTCTGTGCTTCCCAGACTGAAGGCTGACATTCTGTCCTCCATGGATAAGTTACTTGCCATAGAGGGAAATGAAGAAATAATTTTCAGAGTTGCTATTGATCTGGCATTGCATTAACTGTCTGCTGAGCCAAGCTATTTATTGACTAAGTGCTGCCTGGCCACTTCCAATTAGCTCAGCTTTCCCTAGCAGATTTGAGGGTGGGGTGAAAGACAACCAAATGGAATTCTCGAAACTGTCACAGAGCTATCTGTATGACCCCTAAAAGTCTTACTTTCCAATCACAATTTTATGTTTGGGTTTGGCTTTTATTCTCAATGTGAGAATATGAGGTTCTCCCTTCAGACAATCTGCTCAGCCACATTTCATTGCTTCTTGTAGAGCATCAAACAGCAGAATACGGGTGGAAAGACCACACCTATTTCTATGTGTAGATCATATCCCTATTGTATTTCTTACAGAAATTCTTTGGGCATTGGAAGCAAAGACCTTTTGTTGCCAGGTGAAATGTCTCCAGACCTTCTCATTTCCCTTGTAGATATTAACATTTAAATAGCTCTTTCTCGGAAGCTGCTCCTTTATTTACATTCACTCTTTGAAGCAATTTAGAATCACAAAACAAATCAAGGTATCATTCTTTTTTGCCTAAATCCTATGTGTTCAGTTTGATATAGTTCTAAAAACTGAGCAAACCTATGTCCCTAGATATGAGTCAAAAAACAGCAGCATTTCAGAACCCAAATTGTAATATCACTTTTCCCTACAGTAACTATAATGTAGATTCGTTTTGCTTATCTTTGTTCTTCTTATAGATGGAATATTATAGTGTGTAAACTTTTAGTTCCAGCTTCTTAATATTTAGTCAAGGATAAATGTGAAGGTTAGATATGAACAAGGTTATATGTAGACTATATGTACACATATTTATGTATATGTAATATATACGCACATATACACGCATAGGTACACATACATGTATATCTGATTTTCACAGGCATTGGTAAAAAAAACAAAGTCTCAACCCTCGGCCTTTATTAAGAAGGATTCAGCAGGTACAGCCAGCTGGTACAGACAATCCTGGACATTAAGCTTTAAGTAGAAACTGCATGGGAAATTGCTTCAGGAACACTTTCAAAAGGCAGTGTGAGCACCAGTCCAGCAGAATAATAGTAAATGCTCACATGATTTTAGGTTTGACACAAATGCATTCCTGTCTGTGGTATTACAGTGACTTCCTCCTTTTGAAACTTTGCAAAAATTTTCTAAGCTTCTTAAATTCCCTGAAGCCTTGAACTACTATATAAATATTCACAGAAATTTTCCACAGCAAGAAATTGCTTCTTTTCTTGGCTTCTCATGAGCAAACCAGTGAGAGACTTTACTGCAGTGAGATGCAAAACACAATTGTATTTTATTTGAACATCAATTTTAAAAGCAACTCTTAGTAATTTCTAGAACTGATAATCAGAGAGCAGAATATTAATGAGACAGCATTAGATACTTTAACTTTTATGGTAGAGCTTTGCTTCTCCTGAAAAATGAAAAAAATAACCTGGGTAAAAATTAGTTTTCCTTTCTATTGTACCACAAGAGTCAAGACTACCTTTTGTAACAATTAAATTATGCCTTCTTATTTTAATGGAACATTTTTGATCTTGTCTGAAATATGGGAAGGATACTAGAAAGAGATCCTTATATAGTTAACTATAGTTTAACTCTCACATTCTGGATGGGTATTTGATGAACTTGTATGAATCTGAGACAAAACCAAAAAGGAGATGGAAGAACCCAAATCAACAGTTTCAATGTCTATCTGGGTATCAGTAACCAGAACATAATGTAACTCAAGAGGAGCATTCATGTGTTCTGTCATCTTTCACAACACTCTCTTGTGTGTATCAAGTGCAGACTAGAAACAGTTTACCAAAAGAACAAGGTATCTTGCTTTAGTTTTTAAAAAATCCCTATTTGGAACCAGTACTGTGCTGATTAACATGTTCAATGTTGAGAAATGGCTGCTTTTAGCATTTCCCAGGCTGTGATGTAAGTACTCTACCAACAGCTGGTTTTAGGATATTAGGTACCAAGTTGCTCAACTGAGCTGAATGAGAGGTATGGACTGGGCTCTTCTGAGTTGATAGGAGCCATTTTTACAAATAGTTGCTTTGGGTCAGTGTCTTGGGGCTCTGAAGTGACACCATAACCATAGTAACTCTTATGAAGGAAAACGTTTAATTGGGGTGGGTGTCTTATTGTTTGAGCAGCTTAGTCCATTGTCATCGTGGTGGAACATTATGGCACATAGGCATGGTAAGACATGGTGGCATGGTACTGCAGAATAAACTTAGAGTTCTCTGTCTTGATCCACAGGCAATAGGAAGTGAACTGTGTCACTGGGTGCAGCATGAACATAGGAGACTTCAAAGCTCACTTCTGCAGTAACATACTTCCTTCAACAAGGTCATACATAGTCCAACAAAGCCACACCTCCTAATACTGCCACTCTGATATGGAATGCCTTTTTGTGTGCTGCAGATTTCCATTGGTTAATAAAGGAACTGTTTTGGTCTATGGCAAAGCAGCTTCTAGGCAGATGGGGAATCCAAGCATAGATAAAGGGGAAGGAGAGTGGAGTCGGGGAGAGACACTGCAAGCTGATGTTGAGAGAGTAAGATGTAAAAGTACATGTAAGCCAGGAGCCACGTGGAAAACATAAATGAGCAGAAATGGGTTGAGTTAAGATGTAAGAGCTAGCTAGCAATAATCCTGAGCCATAGGCCGAACAATTTGTAATTAGTATAAGTCATTATTTGGGGCTAAGTGGCTGCAAGACTGCTGGTATGATATAAATTGTGCCCAATGTGGGGCATGTATATCTACATAAAGCCTGAGGAAGCTTATAAAGGGCACAGAAATGAAGCCAAAATCTTCTGGCTATACCACTCCCTTTGGGGGCTATTTTCTTGTAAACTACCACAGTGGGTGCTTTTAGTAATGGAAAATCCAAGTCTGAAACAAAATGAAGACAACATGAACAGTGCTAGACCTTACCTAGTCTCTGGAGAGAACTATGTCCTTGTGTGATTCCTGGTATTCCGAAAGCCCATGGATGATATAAGATGTAAACATTTGGGTCCCAGAAGGGACTTGGTAAAATGGCAGAGTCCCTTGGGACAAGTTCATGTTGAGCCCTTGATATATAAAAAGTTTGGCATAGTGAAAGGAACACTGGATAAGCAGTCAGGATGGAATCCAGTCCTGATGGGTGATCACCAGTTGTATAAGTCACTTCATGCTTTTGAGCTTCATCTATTTGTACACCCAGTGTTCACAACTCTTTCATTTCTATCTGTCATGCTATAAGTTAACCCCATATTAAGAATCCTTCTTAACTTGGACCAAAATATCAGGCCCATTGGTTGGTCCATACCAGGAGATCTGACATTTGGTCAGTCATATCTTGCAGGAAAGAGGGAAGACTCAAAATGGCAACAGAGATGGACACCCATTTGTTTTCTTCAACTAGTACTTTCTGTAATTCACCATTGCTTGAACATATGGGACCATTTTCTAAGGCATTTTGTGTGGATCAGCAGTTTTGCTATTGCTTTCTAAAAGTTGTTGAGAACCCTCTATCCCATAATAGCAATATACAGTAACTCTCAGCCTCAAACTGTGTCATCTAGGAAGGGTGACATAAAAGATGTGACTTTAATTTAAAAGAATAATTAGGCATAAAGATAAGAAAAAGACCCAGAAGGCTGAATGATACCTCTGGCAGTAGGTAAGTTTTATAAAGTCTTTTAAAGTAAAAACCCCAGTGTATATTTTTGCATCATTTTCCTACCACTACATCACAGTACATCTTCCAGATGCAGGGGTTATATATCGATGTTTTCATTGTCCTCCTGCGTGTGTTAAAGTTTGCAGCCTGGTAATCACATATCAGAATTCCTTCTGGTCAGCAGCAATTGGACAAGAGAGATGTTCTAATTGCACACCACTCTTTATAATTGTACCCCAACTTACAATAGACTTTATGTGTCAGACAACATGTAACACTGAGCACTGCAGGATATATAATGATCCCCCTGGTGCCCTCCAGAACATGGATCTGAAGGGACTTTTTCTACACACATCCCCACCCCAATTCTGAACTCCTTCCTAGAGAAGCATAAATTTTGTCAATTTTTTTATATCTTAAAATTATTTTTTAAGAAGAGACTACAGTTTATTTCAAGTATTTGTTTACTCCTGGTTAGGGAGGGGAGCCTTTATTTTTTCTGCAACAGAAGCTTCTTGGACTTTAATTTTTTAAGCAGCTTTAGTTGTGTGGGGGCATTATATCTGATATCAGCATGACTCTGGGGGCAGTTATCATTAGAGCCTCTGGTAAGAAATAGGGACACTAATGTAAATTCTTAGGATACAGCCGAGATCTCAAAACATCAGCTATTTCAGGTTTCCTAGAGATGTACAGGAATACCTGTTGGTTGATGGAATGATTTGGGCTGCCGAAGAGAAATACAATTTCATTTATCTTTATGTATATTTTTTTCTATTTACCAAAAGATGGAATTTTGTAAAACTGCAACCATTCTTTTAAAAAGGAACCAAAGAATTGTTCTCTGTTAATCAGACAATTAAAAAAAACATAGTGATTATTCATGCAGATCCCGATAAGATGGTCTGTTCTACATCTCTGTGTGTGCACATGTGTATATACACCTTCACTGTGCACATGTACATATAGATATGTACACTTTTTATAAGATATTCCTCTTCCCAGATACCCCAGACATCTTTTCATCTTAGTAATTGCATCTCTGTGTCTTTCTTTTAAGGACCAGACAGAGCAAACAAACCTTCCTTTGGATATATGGATTTTTATAGTATCTTTGTTACAGAAGAATAGGATACAGTGCTCCTGTTCACAGATGGACAGGTGGAAATACAGAGAGGATGCTTGCTAGCTCCAGAGCCCAGGACCTAATAACATCAAAGAATGAACAATGGCTGAGACCCCTACACTTTGATTGGATGAGGGGTATTGGGGAGTTCAGATGGGTTTTCATTATGTAGCTGTGGCTGGCCTAGAACTCACTTTGTAAATTTTGAGGTATCTTCAAACTTGTCTCTGCCTCCCTGGTGCTGTCAGTACAGTCATGGATCACCACACTGGACCATACCTGGGCTTTTAAGGTAAGTCTGCTTTTATGGTCACTTTCAACCCATTACTTCCCCTCTCTGGAAATATATTGCAAGTATGGCTTTTGAGCAGGCTGGGCTGCACTGACTGTTCATTGGCTTTCTTTCAGACTAAACGATGGCTGTTTATTGTCCTTGTTAGATGGTGGAGGACAGTTTAAGCATTTCATTCCCATAACACTGCACACAGTTATCCTTTCCGAGGAAGACATTTTAGAAAGAACAGTTGGAGCTGTTTCTGAGACAGAAGACTGAAGGGTAGACTTCCAATGCACCGGCCCCAGCAAGCAGGACCCCAGTCTCCCATCTATGAAACACCTACGCCTCTGCATGTACTATACCTATGACCGTGAGACATCAGATCCACACACCACTGTTTCCACCCTTGCCTCTCAGCCCTTGATCTGGGCTTGTCTTAACAAATGCTGCCCAACTTGTGTTCACAGCCATCCATGTCACATGCACAATGGGCCTCCAGTTTCCAGCAAATTCACAGCTGAGCTCCAACCACACCCAATCTCTTTAAAACTTGGCGGTAGAGATCGCTGATATGTCTCAGAGTGATCTTGCTAGTGTCATGACTGAGATGAATCACACCTTAGTTCCTCTGTACAGAGGCTTGGTTTAACCCCTAGTGGAAAGCTGAATGAAGAAGCCAGGATACTGTGGAATGCGCACAGAAAAGGGGGGGATGCTGAGATACTCAGAGGCACCAAACTCCACTCAGGTCAATATCAGAGCTATCTGAAGGAAGACTAGAGTTTGGCCTGGTGATAGAGGGGCCCCTAAGTGTAGTCTGTCCCTAGTTTGATGTCTTTCCTGCCACTATTCATGCCTGTTATAGTCCTCCTGGGCATAGAATTCCCCCTTAAGTTGTGCCCAGCCTTTATAAGCCGTCAGTAGTTTGTCCCTCTACATGGACTCGGCATGTAAATGACTCCTCCCTTCAGGGAGAAACTGGATTAAAAGCTGTATGTGAAAGCAAAGGGTAAAATAGCCTAAGTTCTTAAGTCCTTATCCCAGGAATCTATAACCTATTCTAACTACTAACTGTCTCCTTGTTAAAATTTGATTGATACATATCAATTGTACGCAGCAATGGATTCACTGTGATACTTTATATATCCTGGATGCACTGAGAAAATCCAACCTTGGTCTGTCCATCCATTCTCCCCTCTTCTACATCCTTCCAATCCTTAGTAATCACCACTCTACATCCAGGTGGATGTTTTAAAAAAATGCTCTCACACTTGAGAGATTAGATGTGAGGCCCTTCTCCCTGTGCCTGACTCATGTCACTCACATGGTGACATGTAATTCTATCTGTTTTGCTGCCAATGACAGGATATCATTCTCTATGGTTGAATAATACTCCACTGTGTACATAGAGCACATTGTCCTCCACTCTTCCATCCATGACCATCTGAGTTCATGTCATAACTTAGATATGTGCTTAGTGCCTTAATATATGGAGGGACAGATATCTCTGCCTTACTGAGTTCCTCTCCTTTGTATATACACCTAGAAGGAGATTATCTGGATCTCAAGGTAGGATACTTTTACATGTTGGAGGAAAGTCCCTACTGCTTTTCATAATGGCTGCTTACTAATAATTAACAAGCACCTCCACTGTGTGAAGAGTTCCTTTCTCTTACCACATCACTAACATTTACTCTTATTTTTATTTTGTTAGCACTTTTGTGTGTATGGTGCTAGGGATAAAATCTGAGTCTTTGAATGTACTAAGAATAAGTTCTGTCGGGTTGATAACCCCCTAGCTTTACCACTGTCTTTGTACTTAGGCATTCTAACTGGGTTGGGATGATATCTATCTCTATATAATTTTGGTTTACACTTGCCTGATAGTTAAGAATAAAAACAAATTTTCCACATAATTATTGTGGATTTTTTCCTATTGTAAAGTACTATTTGGATATCTAAGTTTTAAATCTATTACCTTTTTTGGTTGTTGCTAATTTTTTGAAATCTTTATGTATTGTGAATATTAATCTATTGTCAGGAATAGTCAGCAGGTAGATCCTCTTGTACTGGCAGCTGTCTATAATGTTGTTGACAGTTTCCTTAGCTTTGCAGTTTGTATTTGATACAATCTTGTGTATCTGTAGTTTTTTTGACTTGTGAAGATCTTTGGATCACTGTGTGGTGACATTTATACCACACATACCATTTTGTTTGTGTCATAGATCAATTGTTCTCCATGGGCATTTTCCCACTTTCTCTTCATCATTTTTGTCTAATTCCTGATGTGATAAATTATGATTATTACTTTGTAATTTTTCACATTTTACCTCATATTGCTCAATTTCTTGATTTATACATTTGTTCTCTAACTCAGTTCTAGGTATTTGGGGGTAAGAGGCTTCTTCTTAGTCTGTATATCTCATAATTCTCAACAAAGTACTAAGTACAAATATCTAAAGTACTGTGGGGGTTCCAAGTGTTCACAATGAAAGTTGCGAGACCCAAGTGTCTCTAAGTTTTCTGAAAAATCAAGATCTCAGTGGGAAAAGATCATGGAGCCAGCAGACACATACCACAACTTTGTATGTTGATATTTTTTACTGTAAATCAGATAAATGAAGGATTGTTAATCATTAGAACTGCATTTTCTCCCTAGCACACTAACCACCAGCTGTTCATACAGAAAAGTCTATTTGCTTTCTTGAATATGTTTTCCTGTCATTTATATATTTATAATATATGTCATATATGTACTCTGAAGTTTCTGGTATTCAAATCTGGACTAATTGATATTAGTAACTACATAATTCAACAAAGTCTTTTTGCTACCAAGCCAAAGATACAGAGATTTATCTTAGGGCCTCAAATCATGTTGACTATCATCTATACAGAACTGTAATCATGTGTATAAAATTTCTCATTGTGTATAAGTAGTAACAATCAAGTATAAAACTGACCCGAAAACATTTTATAAACAAATTGGATCTTGGGCTCTGTTATTTCCTTCCTAGACCTGCAATAAGTAACCTAAATTGAGTAGACATTTTACTTTCCAATGATTTTGGAAAACAGATGGAAAATGTTTCCTTTTTACTTCAACATAGAAGTTTAAATTCGGACGTGCCCTCCCTGCGCCGCCATGTTCACATCTCTTGTTGGAGTCATGTTCTTCTTATGCCACCGTGTTTCTGTTCCCCATTGATAACACGTTCTTCCTGCGCCGCTGTGTTGAGGACTTGCCGTCCCCGTGCCGCCCTGTTCCCGTCTCCCACTGATGACGCATTCTCCCCGCGCCGCTCCGTGCAGTCCAGCAGGTTTGTGTTTGAAGAGGTGCTTGTACCAGCAATTTTGTGTAGTGTGATGTTTGCATTGCTGTAGGAAGCTGAGCAGATAACATGGCTAAGCTGGGAAACCAGGTCATGTTTATTTGACTCTGGAGCAGGAGCCGCTGAACTCTGCACCTGGCCACACACACAGCTCCTGCTGCTGAGGGAATCTGCAAGGATCCCTACTGCGACCCCGAACTGAGTGAACTGAGCAAACCAATTGCAGGGGTCTCTGAGGGGCGGATTCGAACCCTGACCAGAGGTGAGGAGGGTTCGGCAGGCCTCAGAGCCTGTATCCTGGCCTGGGAGGGAGAGTT
>PVIH01026994.1:0-10906 GCA_004025045.1 Sigmodon hispidus | reverse complement strand
GTCTATAATTTCAGGTATGGGACACTACATCATACTTTCTGACGCTGTAATTTCAGGTATGGAACACTATATCTTACTTATCTTCACTTTTTAATCAGAATAAAATGATATCCTTTAGAACAACCCTGAATTGTTCTAATAGATATCACTAGTGGTATCATTTTCTTCAGTCTTATGTGTACTTCTACATACCACATTCTTTCTGATGTTCCATAGTCCTCAGCTACATTGTGTTCTATTTTCCACTGCCTGTTCCTTCTGTCACAGTGTTTGCTTGCTGAGAACTCTCTCAATGGCCTTGTATACATTTCCCTCTTGGTTTACTGCCAATCAATTGCTTGACATTTGTTCTTAACATTCCTACATTTGTTCTTAACATCACCTACCATATTGTTACACATCACCAAATCTATCTGTTTGATATTAATTATTTTCTCTCTCCCACCAAAACATGTATATTCATCCAAGCTGTGCATTAGTAACAGTTATTATAGGTTGGCTACTGCACCACACATATTGAGAACACACCTGGGACATGACAGAAATCAAGCAGGTCACAAATAACTAGACAAATAAATTTATTATTTAAGAAGAAAATCTATTGTCTCTGCCATGAGCATAATCACAATATCCTTATCAGTGTTTATTTACATATTTGTTTTTATATTTAAAGTATGTGTATGTGTGTGTATGTGTGTTACATATATGCATGTATTCAAGACAGCATCTGATGCCCTGCTGCTACAGTTAAAAAGAGTTGTGAGATACCAGATTTGGAGGTTCCAAAACAAACTCATGTACTTGAAAAAGCTACATTTTTAAACACTGAATCATCTGTCCAGACACATCTATATTGGTTTAAGACCAATTCCCAAGGTAATATTTTGATATCCAGAAATAGGAACATATCTTGTGGAAGTTATTCCATGTAAAAAGACAAAGACTCCCTCATATATTGAATAAACACAACAAAAATCAGGCTTCATTACATGGACTCAAGCACCCTGCCACAATATAAGGAAAATCAACATGCAATAATTTCAGTGTTAAAATTTAAGACATCTTTGTAGAGAAAGAATTCTTTAAGGTGTGAAGGCATTAGGTCTGGCCATGACAGTGCATGATTAAAAACAAAAGATGGCATAGCTCAGTCTGAAAAACTGTAAAATGCTGAAATACTTTATTAGAAACAAAAGAATAGAAAGATAGATGTTTAAAGAAAATATAGAAATAAGAACTTTTAATTTCAAGTATGCAGGAGATAGAGGACCTCCTAACTCTTCTTCAGTAATTACAATTAACTTCTTTACTCTGAGTGCTTGACATAGTTAAAACAAAGATGTTATGGAGAAGAAAGGACAGGCAATCAAAGATGAATGTCTGCTCAGGAAACAAAACAGGCTTCCAATGCATCTCTTTCAGAATTTAACAAAAGAGACAGAACTAGTCTGCAGAGGTGCAGGTAAATAGAGATTCACGCCTACGAGCTCAGCTTATTGCAACAAAGAGATCCTCTGTGACTGGTAAAGCACAGACTCCTACAGAATTCTGCAAGCCCTCTGTATGGTCCTCATTTCTGAAAGAAAGCCTGTTCTCAGTAGGAAGCAGCACTTAGTAAAAGTCTTTTTTCCCTTGCTGACAGCCAACCATCTTCATAGCTTGACTAAGATACTGCAATCTAAATCTCATTACACTTGATGCTTTGTGTATACAGATACAATAGCATATGCATATGTGCCTATTATTTTAGTCCCAAGAAAACTAATATTACCTGAAACATTTTTTTAAATTTTCTTTGGAAGTTAAATAAATTTTTTTAAAAATATTTATTTATTTATTTATTTATTTATTTATTTATTTGTTTATTTATTTATTTAAAGGAGATGAAGAGATGATGACTCTAAGCTATACCTGTTCAGTACTGAAATTATAGACATGTTTCACTATAATCTGATCACAATTTCTCACATCTCTTAACAGATCCTTCTCACTGTTCTGCCCATTCAACTCCAAGCCTGCACTGTGACTTTCATAAGAAGGAGAGATCAGAGACTCACAGATCCAAACAGCTGAAGTAACAAAAGGGCTCAAGGGGGGGAGCGTGGATAGAATAAGATAAAAAATAGAAGAGATTTTATGGATGAGGGAGCAAGATTAAGTCGGGAACAGGGGAAGAGAAGAAAGTATTAGAAGAGTAGACTGGAACTAGGGGACATTTCAAGGTGGATGCTGAAACCTAGTGCAATGGAAACTCGCTGGCCTCTATGAGGGTGACCCTAGGGAAGACTTCTAGTATTGGAGGATACAAAGCCTGCATCAGCCATCTTCTGTAACCAGATAAGATTACCACTGTTGTGTCTGGGATACCAAACCAGCCACAAAATTTTGGATTTACTATTTGTCCTGCCTGCAAAATGAGCTAGGGTAATGGTTGAACAGAACTTAGAGAAGTAGTCAAGAACATCACAAGTATGGGGTATGGGACAATTTAAAAAAATAAAAATAAAAAAAGAGAGGAAGGATAACCTAATAGGCCCTCTGAATGTGGATGACAGTTGGGTGTCTTGAGCTGTTTGTGAGACCACTGGCAATGGAACCAGGCCTTATCCCTAGTGCATGAACTTGCCTTTTGGAGCCCATTCCCTATAGAGGGATATCTTGCTCAACCTTGATACAAGGAGGAAGATGTGGTCCTGCATGAACTTGATATCCCAGACTTTGTTGGCTCCCCAAGGAAGGCCTTATATTCTTTGAGGAGTAGATAAGGAGATGAGGTGGTGGAAACCTGGGGGGGGGGCGGGTGGTAAGTGGGAGTAGGGGAGGAAAGTGGAACTGTAGTTGTATGTAAATAAATAAATCTTTATTTTAAAAAACCTGTAACTTATTATGCCATATTCAGTTACTATCTCTGTTTGGTCTGCTATTTTTGAAGAGAAATGGATAAGGAGGGCTACTGGGGCAGAAGGTATTGTCAAGAGGATTTGGAGAAAGGGTAGAATATGGTTAGAGTGCAATTATAGAGAGAAATAAATAAAATATCAATAAATAAATGTTCCCTTCTGAAAATGAAATGAGAAAGAAAGACTGTAAGGAAGATACCAAGAGAAAATGGATCACTAAATCAAATAAACAGGACTAATATGGGCTCACGGAGATCGAAGCAGCCTGTTCTGCACCACGTTCCCTGTATATATGTTATAAATGTTGCCTTGGTATTTTTGTGAAACTCTGAAGCATGGGAATGTAGTTAGATTGTTTGTTTCGGGACCATAACTCTCCAACAATGACATAGAGACAAACTATTATTACAAAAGCTTAGGGTTTTTCTAACTACCTCCTATAATCTAAATTTAGCCATACATTTTTAATCTATGTTCTTTGATATTGCTCAGTTTCTCTCTACAACTAATGCTGCTCCCTCTACATCTCACTGATAACTTGTATTCTTATTCCCAGGGTTTTTCTCTGCTCCCAAATTCTGCCTACATATTGGCTATTTAGGTTTTGTTAAACCAATCAGAATGACTCATCTTCAGAGTGAACAGAATGGTTATTCCACAACATGACAGGGTTGTTTCTATGACTCCTAGCCTGTACTTAAGACTCTTTTGCTCCTTTTGGTTTGCCTTGTATAGCCTAGATATGAGGCCTTTCACCTTGCCTTGTTATATCTTGCTTTGTCCTGTTTGGCTGTCATCTCTTGAAGACCTGTAAAGAGAACAGAACAATCAAGACTGGCAAGGAGAAATTTAGGAAGCTAGGAGAATAAAGGGAGGAGAAGCTCTGGTTGAGATGCATTTTAGGAGAGAAGAATATAGTTTCATAAAATAAAATTAATAGAAAATAGAACAAATAGGCAAAATTCCCAAATTAGGCTTTTTTTAAAATAAAGCACAAAATAAGGAAAAGCTATGAGAAATACATGCATACATCTACAAAAACAGAATCAGAATCTATCACATATAAGAAAAGATCTGTAAGGAAAATTGTCATAATAAAACAATATGAGACAAAAAATTTGAAAAGAAAATAAAATTATGTTGATTAAGTGTTAGCCAACTTTTGCTGAAAAAGGAGCCTACCCTTTAATGTGATTTGCTTATACAGGTAGACTCCATTGAAGAAAACTAATGTTTGCAAGTAGTTATCAATTGGATAAACTGCTCATATTTACTTTACCTTTCAGTACTGGGACCCCATTTAGCTTAAATTGTTACAGGCCCAGTGAATGTTGCCAGTCTCTATGAGTATACACATACAGAGAATTCAATGGAGACTTTCAATTTAGGGCTGAGTATTCCAGGTCCCTTTCTAATTTCTATATTTTTCTAAATTTTGTAGTTCAAATTTAATAAAGTGATTCTTCATATTTTGCTAGAGAAAGTTATATGTGCATTATAGAATGTGTTGAGGAAATAAATATTTAAACTATAGTCTAAGTGACTGACATAATCCAGATAATTACCTAAGGTTTCAAAAAATTTAGATTTCATGAGAGATGAATAAACAAATCAACAATTTAAAATGCAATGGCACTAAAATTAAAGAGCACCTATAGTAAGGTAAGAATTGATATGAGTGATATTTAGTTCAGATAGTATTGTAACTTTAGGGGCAGAGTATAGAACGTATTTCCTAAAATATAAGGTATAAAGATGAAACTTAAGGAATAACTGAAAAGTTGTATAGGTGATGAAGAATTGCATTTTAGAAAAACAACAACAAAACCAAAACAACCATCAAAACAAAAATGGTTCTAAGTCAGAGAAAGGCATATGCCATAAAAGTTATGAAGACAATTGTAACAGAATATAATTAAGAAAGCTGGAAAGTATTAATGAGAAGAAAACCAAAAGTCATTTAATTTGAAAATTCTAGAGTTAGTGTTTTATTGTGTGAGTACCAATGATACAGGGAACAATACATAGAGCAAGCAATAAGAAGGCATGAAAATAAATAAGCTTAAGCCACTTTGTGCCTGTAATTATTATGATCTTAGTGAATGTAGATATCAGTTAAAATAAGGAGTGAGCCAACTTGTGGTAGGGTCAATGCATGCACTAAATTTCTACAATCACACTCCATTGTCAGTGGAGACTATGTTTTAAGACCACATGTGACTGCCTGAAACCAAAGAGTATAATGATTCCTGTATGTAAGGTTTTTGTTCTCTTCATACATAGCTAAGGTAAGAGTTATAGAAACAACACTCTCATGTTGTGGGATAACCTTTTTGTTTACTGTGAAGATGAGTCATTCTTATTGGTTTAACAAAAAGCTAAATAGCCAATATCTAGGCACAATTTGGGAGCAGAGAAAAACCCTGGGAAGAAGAATAGGAGTTATCAGTGAGATGTAGAGGGAGCAGCATGAGCTGTAGAAAGAAATCAAGCAATATAAAAGAACAAAGATTGAAATGTTTAATTTACAAAGTATTTGTTGTAAGAAATTAGGAATAGTTACTACATTTGAACATCTCTAAATACATTCTGTGAGAAATGGTAGTGGATGCTACTATTCTTACTTTCTCTTTCTGTCTCAGTCTTCATCTCTGTCTCTGTCTTTTCCTTCTTCTCCCTCCACTCCTCCATCCCATACTTATTCCACTAAAACCATTGTCCTTCATCTTCTACTGGTGATGCTTCAGAGCCTATGAGGTTAGGGAGTGTGAAATAAAGGATCGAACACTTACAGCAAAGAATTGAGATGCTTTACAATAAAAAAAAAGTCTTATGGGAGTATCTGTTAACCAAGGTATATATTGTGACTATCTATCATATACTGTATACAGAGTGGATCCGCGGAACAAAGCCATGAAATAAATCCTAGGCCATATGGGGTACATTGGTATGGGAGTTCAGCATCTTCTTCAGAATGGTGAATGATTTAAAACTCATGAATGTTTCATCTTTAGAATTTTCCATTTAATGTTTTGCTCCATGCTAGACTGCTTTCAAGTAAAATTGCGGAAAGTAATCCTAGCCTAGAGAGCTACTAGACTGTATAATAGAAATTCACCTGAAATTTAACAAATGAGTAGATTTAAAACAAGAGGCTAGAAATGGAGAGATACCATGTGAAACACTGCTGAACAAAAATAGAAATGATTATTTTTAATATCATCTGAGATATACATATGAGAAAAAATCTTATATAAAGTCAAATACATGCATCATTTAGAAAAATAGCAGATTCAAAATGTTTTTGTTCAGAATAGAAGAACTTAAGAGATACATGGAACACAAGTTGATAAAGTTAAATAGAAAATAAACAAAGAAAAAAATGACAAGTCTTCATTAATTATATTTTTTCTTCTCTGCAGCTGCTCAAATTTAAAAAAACTATTTTAAAGATATTAATTTTTAAGCAGTTTACACAAGAGGTCTTCCTGGTGTTTTCAGAATTATATATTTATCAATATTACAATATAGATATCCAAGTCCCATTGAATATTCAATATATTACAGGCATAAAGCAAATACAAAAGGTAAAGGAAGAGAAAAATAAAATATATAATCTCTTCTGAAAAGGAACGAATAGGAACCATTACAAATAATAGACACAGTATTTAAATCTTTGGAAATTGTTATCAGTTTCCAATGATGCATGGGCTAATTAAAATCTCCAAAGAAAACAGAGAATACTATAACAATTAAAGTAGCACATCTAGAACATATGTGATATAGAACTCAACATGGAAATGAAAAAATAGAACTTAAATGTCTTAGGGTAAATATACATTTTGTGAACCAGTTTTCTACCTGTACTATGGAAGGTAGTTCTATAATATTTAGTATTTTTGTTCACAAAAACATAGTAGAGCACAGGACATAATAAAGATCCAGATATGTTTAAAATAAACTAAAAACAGTAAATGGATTGGTAAAAATTACTGGCAGAGAATTACTTGTTGCTTGTGAAAAATAAAAGAAGAAAATACTAAGGCTTATATGTCTCGTGGCCTTTTAAGGTATCTCAGCTGGCAAAATGCCTGGTTTGTAAGCCTGGTAACCAATAGTTTAAAAGTCCAGTTATTGTAGCTTGCACTTGTAACTTCACTGCTGAAAAGTCTGAAAGAGGCAGATTCCCATGGCTTGATGGCAGGAAGCTCTGTCTCCTTAGCAAATCTCATACTACTGAGAGAACCCATGTCATAAAACAAGGTAGGAGTCACCTCAGAAATAACACTATAAATTTTTCTTCTGGTTATACACATATGTTTACATGGGCAGGCACAAGTACATGTACTTACACACATGCCTACAGGAACACACACACACAGACAGGAACTTGCACATACATTGAATAATTTTAAAGATAAGTCACTAGTAAAATTGATAAAGATTGAAATCAAGTATATACAATAGAACAGTTTGAAGAATCAAGAGGGTTGAGTCCACATTCCAACATAAAGTTTGCTCCTCTACTCAATAGCTCATCAAAAATAGTGTGGCTTTAAAAATACAATCTATTGTGATATGTTGTTGCATGAATTTCATTCCAGCACCATGGAGTCAGAGGCATGAAAAATCTCTTTTCTTGAGGCCAGTCATATGTATATGGTGAGAGTTCATCTACAAAGAAACAAGAAATAACATATGGAAAACTATAAATGTAATCCATCATATAAACAAATTGAACAACAAAAATCACATGATCATCTTCTTAGATGCTGAAAAAGCTTTTTACAAAGTCCAAAACTCTACTATGGTAAAAGTCCTGGAAAGAACAGGAATACAGGGAAAAAATCATAAGTCTAATAAAGGCAATTTTCAAGAAGCCAATGGCCAACATCAAACTAAAAGGAGAGAAACTCAAAGCAATTCCACTAAAATCAGGAACTAGACAAAGATGTGTTCTCTCCCCTTATCTGTTCAATATAGTTCTCAAAGTTTTAGCCAAAGCAATAAGAGAACAAAAAGAGATTAAGGGGGTATAATTAGAAAAGAAGAGGTCAAAATATCTCTATTTGCAGAAGGCATGATTGCATATATAAGTGACCCACAAAATTCTACCAGGGAACTTCTACAGCTGATTAACTCCTTCAGCAATGCAGCAGGATACATTTCTTACAACACAATATAAACTTATTATGTAAATATAAAATATCCCTAAGTATGGCAGAGAAGTAAGTGTTTGTATAAATCTCTCTAGAATATCTAATTAAATCTCAGAGGAAGGTATGTTTGAATTCTATACAGGCATGGAAAATTAATGCTAGGAAGACTGAGGTGACCATGAAAAAGTTTAGAGGAATATGTAAATATGGAAAATGAATTCCACTAAATAAAGCCAATGAATAGACATAAAAATAAATTTATTTCAATTTACAAATCAAAATTTTTGAAAAGAAATTTTAGACAATATAATCCAGTTGTAGTTTTTCATCACACAACTCCTTCTAGATCCTCTAAACTTTCTCTCTCTCTCTCTCTCTCTCTCTCTCTCTCTCTCTCTCTCTCTTTCTCTCTCAATCAGGCAAACAAACAAGAATGAAAGAGAGAAAAAACCCATAATTTTGCATTCTACATATTTTATGATGACACAATTAATCTGGTAAAGTTTTAATTAGAAATCATTTGTTTTATTTTTCAATGGATCTTTTTTTCATTGAATGTATTTAGTTTCATCTTATATTTCCATATATTTAAAGGCAACAAAAGTAGACTTTATGGTTCAATCATTGGTTCAAGGGAAGATATGATTATACTTCTCAGCCTCCTTTTCTGATGGTTCCCAATCTTTGGAAACTCAAGATCCAGGATCTCTGTTGCCTTCTCTGACCTCAGTTATTGTACTTAGGCACACATATCCACACAAAGGCAGAAACATTACTAAAGGTAAAATAAAGTTTTGAAAATAAATGTATTTATTTATACAATGTAATGGGATTATGTTGTTACATTGTAAATAATTGTCCTGCCTCCTGGTTTAATAAAAATTTTGATTGGCTAAAGGTAGACAGGAAGTGTGGGCGGGGTCCCCAGACTAGGAAAACTCTGGGAACAGGAAGAATAGAGCAGAGATGCCAGAGTGAAGTGAGAGAGATAACACAGAGACACCATGATGAGATATCAGCAGACACAGAGGAAAAATATTGAAATAATGCTCTGAGGAAGGGTACCAAGCCACATGGCTGAACAAGATAAGAATCATGAATTAGTTTGAGAGTAAAGAATTTGCAAGTTATGTGCCTGGACTCTAGGTCAATCAGCATAAAGTTAATATAAGCATCTGTGTGTTTCTGCCAGTCCTTCGTTCCAGGCCACAGGGCCAGGCCAAAACGTCCAGGCAAGAAACATTCTACTAAAATACAAGTTTAAGAACTGCTTTAAATGGATTTAAATTTAAATTTAGTTTAAAAGAATTTACATTTACAGATACTGTTTTATAATCCAAACAATATAAAAATCCCAAGCTAAACAACTACAGCATGTATCTAGGGAACCTAGGGCAGAGCCATATAGGCTCCAGGATTGCTGCCTCAGTCTCTGTGATACCCTATGAGCCTTGCTTAGTTGATTGTATGGGCTGTGTACTTACTTTTCTCAACCCGGTCTGGCTCCTACAACCTTTCCTACCTTTCTTTTGTGGGATTCCTCAAGATCTGCCTAATATTTGGTGAAGGACTCTACCTTTGGTCCCATTAGCTGCTGGAGGAAGCCTCTCTAATGATGACTGGATTAGGTATCAATCTATGAATAAAGCAAAATATCATTTAAAATTAAATAATTGTTTTGTTCTTTGCCAGTTGTGTTCAGCCTAGGTCTCTGTGCTGTCCAGTTTCAGTTTTCTGGCCATCCAGGCAGTGTCAAGTATAGGCTCCCTCTCATGGTATGAGCTTTAAGTTAGTCAAGTCATTAGTTGGCTCCTCCCACATGATCTCTGCCTATGTTGCCACAGCACATCTGGAAGGAAGAACAGGTTGCTGATAGGAGGTTTTGTAGTTGGCTTAGAAGTCTTGTCTGGTTACAGAAGGTTGCCTGCTCTGCCTCCATATCAGATTATATTCACCCTAATAAAGTCCAGGTACTTTCTGTTGCACAAGGTTTCTCTATTGACTCCTTAAATTATTCCCAAATCCAGCTGTCCCTCCCTGAGCTCTTTCCCTGTCCTTCTCTTCCACATTTTATCTCTTGTGCGCATGTCCATTTGTCCCCAGGCCACCCACAAAATATTTTCAATTTCTTCTTTGCAGGATGGTCATAGATCCCACCAGACCCTCCTTCTTACTTAGCATTAGGTTTGTAAATTTTAGCTTGATTATCCTTTACTTAATAGCTAATATTACTTCACAGTGGATACCTATGCATTATATCTGTAAGTTTGTAAATTATAATTTGAATATTCTTTTCTTAACAGCTAATATTCACCTATAACTAAGTACATACTATATTTGACCTTCTAGGTCTGGATTGCTTCATTCAAGATAATATTTTTCTCTAGTCCCATCCTATCTTCAAATTTTCTTTTTTTTTATTCTTTTTTTTCCTTCTTTATTTTGTATTTATCAAAAAAACAGTAAAAAGAATTTAAAATAACAATAACTATACAGAGGATAAGAATCATAAGCATGGCTTATCAAGGGTAGAAATACAAATAAGATTGCTACACATATATTTTCTTTGTGTTCAGCTTTCCCTGTATATCCTTCTTCAAGGTCTCTTCCCCCTCCCAACACATCTGGTCATTTTTCTTCTCTGCAAATCCCCATCCCCTCCCTGGGCAGGGAGCAGACAGTCCTATGGTCCCACTGACCCAATAATGCTTAGATCAGTCTCCACTTCTGGCCAAATCCAGTTCTTTCCCCCCTCCCTCAAGAGTGAGTCAGGTGTTCCTATAGTTGGACTGGGGTTTGAAGGGTCAGTCCAGGGTGTTTCTGATCCCAAGCTGTTCGGTGGTTGTG
>PVIH01026993.1:5843-17880 GCA_004025045.1 Sigmodon hispidus | reverse complement strand
GCAAGAACCTGGAAACAACCTAGATGTCCCTCAACTGAAGAATGGATTAACAAACTGTGGTACATCTACACAATGGAATACTACTCAGCAGTAAGGAAAAATGATATTCTAAAATTCACAGGCAAATGGATGGATTTGGAGAATATCCTCCTGAGCGAAGTCTCACAAACTCAGAGAGATAAGCAGGGGATGTTCTCACTCACTAGTGGTCTCTAAACAAACAAACAAGAAAAAAAGCCAAACATGCCCAAGCGGCAAACCACAACCACGGAACAGCTTGGGATCAGAAACACCCTGAACTGACCCTTCGAATCCCACTCCACCTAGATTAACACCCAACTCACTCTTGAGGGAGGGGGGAAAGAACTGGATTTGGCCAGAAGTGGAGACTGATCTAAGTATTATTGGGTCAGTGGGACCGTAGGACTGTCTGCTCCCTGCCCAGGGAGGGGATGGGGAGTTGCAGAGGAAAAAAATGACCAGATGTGTTGGGAGGGGGAAGAGACCTTGAATAAGGATATACAGGGATGGAAAAAAATTCAGAGGGAAAGATGAACACAAAGAAAATATAGGTGTAGCAATCTTATTTGTATTTCTACCCTTAATAAGCCATGCTTATCATTCTTATCCTCTGTATAGTTATTGTTAACTCTTCCACAATTTAAAAAAAAAAAAAGTACCAAGAGCTATACAGCTGAACAAGATGGATTGAGTTTAGATGAAGGAGCTAGCAATATGCCTGGGCCCTAGGTAAATCAGCATAAAAGTGACATAAGCATTTGTATGATTCTGTGATTCTTTGGGTCTATAGGACTGAACATCTAGGCTATGCCCGGAAAAAATGGCATTTCTATATAATCTCTCACTGCAGAGTAGTACAAGAGTAGTTTATACCATGGCCTCTTAAACAAGCCAAATTTCTGTACATTGAGCAGTAGGCTCTGTGCTATGTATGTGCCACATGTTGACACCAAATGCAGCTGGATTTTTCTTTGTGTCACCAGTTCACAAAGCTACACAAAGATATTGATTATGAATTACAAAAGGTTTGCCTTACCTTAGGCTTGTCCTGTTAGCTCTTACAACTTAAATTAACCCATTTATTTTAATCTATGTTTTGTCAAGTAACTTGTTGCTTCATTTCTCCATAGTTACTGCTCATGTTGCTCCCTCTGGATCTCTGATGACTCCATCTTCTTCTTCCTAGTATTCTCTTTTTGCATGCAAGTCTTGCCTATATGTCCTGCCTAGCTATTTGGATATTCAGTTTTTAATTTCACCAATCACAACAATACATGTTTACACATTGTACAAATATCTCAAAATAATCTCATTTTATTAAGTTTGGTTTAAAGTCTATTTAATTAGATATTAGATTTGCTATACCAGCTTGTTTCTTAAGTCCATTTGCTGGTAAAAAATAATTTTCTAAGTTGTTATTCTGAAATGATTTCTTTCTTTTACATTGAGGTGTGTTTCTTATATGTAGCAAAAGAATAAATACTGTTTTCATATTCAAAAAAAATATACCTTCCTTTTCTAGAGCACTACCTGAATTCATGATGCTGTTTTGGCAAAGACCTTAGATAACACCTGAACATGTGGGTGCTCTACCTACAGCTAACATTGGGGCCTCCTTCATCGCCTCTCCAGCAAAGAAGCCAGAAATGACCCACAATGAGCCCCCAATTCTTTTCACAGAAATTGCTCATTGGTATGAAAGTCCAATTCTTCCAGTTCCTTTCTGTTCCCAGGTTTCAGGGACCGTGGGCTGAGTATCAGGTTCCAGCCCTGGCCTCCTATTGCATACACTTTAAGGCACCCAAGGAAAAAAAAGTGATAGTGTCATCACCAAGGACAGTTTTTATATTGTACTTTTTCCGCCTACATTTTTCATATTTTCTACAGTGAACATGTGTTAGTTGTATAATCAGTCTGTTAAAGAAAACAGAAAAATAAGATATTTTAATGTTAGAGAGGCTTGGTTCAATTCCTAGTTGTATAATCTATGCAAAACTTGAGTTTTATACAATACAATTAAAAGGAATTATAATGAAAAAAAAAAGAAAAAAAAGAAAAAAATTTGCAGGCAAATGAATGGATTTGAACAATATCCTCCTAAGTGAGGTATCACAAACCCAGAAAGATAAGCAGAGGATGTACTCACTCATTCGTGGACTCTAAACAAACAAACAAAAAAGCAAAAAAGCAAAACATGTCCAAACTGCAAACCATAACCACTGAACAGCTTGAGATCTGAAACACCTTGGACTGACACCTTGGATCCCACTCCCCCTAGAGGAACACCTGACTTAGTCTCGATGTTGTGGGAGAAAACTGGATCTCCCAAAAGTGGAGGCTGAACTGAGCAATATTGGGACATTGGAACATTGGGACATTGGAACATTTGGACATTGGGACATTGGGACCTTGGGACCTTCTGCCCATGATGGGGAGGAGATGGGGAGATGTGGAGAAGAGAGAGTGACCTGAGAGGGTGTGAGTGGGAAGGGACCTTGAATAACAATATGCACTGATAGAAAATGTGACTTTATTCATAATAAAAAATAAGGAAAAAATAAAGGCTATTTGCAAAAAGCCGACAGCCAATATCAAACTAAACGGAGGAAATCACAAAGCAATCCCACTAAAATCAGGAACTAGACAAGGCTATCCCTCTCCCCTTATTTATTCAACATAGTTCTCAAAGTTTTAGCTAAAGCAATAAGAGAATGAAACTAGATTAAGTGGATACAAATTGGAAAAGAAGAAGTGAGACTATCTCCATTTGCAGATGACATGATTGTATACATAAGTGACCCACAAAAATCTACCAGGAAACTTCTACAGCTGTAAACATCTTCAGCAATGTAGCAGGATACAACATTAACTAAAAGAAATCAGTAGCCCTGCTATACACTAAAGATTAAAGGGCTGAAAAAGAAATAAGGAAAATATCACCTTTTATAATAGCTGCAAATAGTATTAAAGACGGTGTAACTATAACCAAGAAATATCAGATATGTTTGACAAAAATTATAAATATCTGAAGAAAGAAATTGAAGAGGATATAAGAAAATGGAAAGATCTCCCATGTTCCTAGATAGGTAGGATCTACACAGTGAAAATGGCAATCTTACCAAAAGCAATGTACAGATTCAATGCAATCCCCATCAAAATCCCAACACAATTTTTTACAGACCTTGAAAGAACAATACCCAATATTATTTGGAATAACAGGAAAGCAAGGATTGCCACAACAATTTTGCTCAACATAAGAACCTCATGAGGCATCACCATCCCTGACTTCAAATTATACTATAGAGCCACAGTAATGAAAACAGCTTGGTACTGGCATAAAAATAGATTTGTGGATGAATGGAATCAAATTGAAGACCCAGACATTATCCCACACAACTATGAACACCTGATTTTTGCCAAAGAGGTCAAATATATTAAATGGAAAAAAGATAGTATCTTCAGCAAATGGTGTTGTCATAACTGGATGATAGTGTGCAGAAAAATGAAAATAGATCCAAATCTATCATCTTGCACAAAACTTAAATCCAAGTGGATCAAAGACCTCAACATAAACCCAGCTACACCGAACTTGATAGAAAAGGAAGTAGGAAATACCCTCCAATGCATTGGTACTGGAGTAACCACTTCCTAAATATAAGACCAGTAGCACAGACACTAAGAACAACAATCAATAAGTGGGACTTCCTCAAACTGAGAAGCTTCTATAAGGCCATGGATACAGTCAATAAGACAAAACGACAGACTACAGAATGGGAAAAGATTTTTATGAACCCTACAAGTTATAAAATACATAGGGAACTCAAAAAACTAGAGCTTAAACCCCTTAAAAACCCAATTAAAAAATGGGGTTCAGAATTATAAACGGACTTCTCAGCAAAATTAAAAATGGCTGACAGGCACATGAAAAAATGTTCAACATCTTTAGCCATCAGAGAAATGCAAATCAAAATAACTTTGAGATACCACTTGACACCTGTCAGAATGGACAAGATTAAAAACACAGATGACAGCCTATGCTGGAGAGGTTGCAGAGCAAGTGGCACACTCCTCCACTGTTGGTGGGAGTGTAAGCTCATTCAGCCACTCTGGAATGCAGTATGGCAGTTTTTCAGAAAACTGGGAATTGTGGTGGAAATGCTCTCTGTATGCTGTAAATAAAGGACTGGTTTGGCCTATGTAGAGCACCGTAGAAGTGGGTGGAGAATTAGAGGACAGACAGGTAGGAGAAGGGTGGAGTTAGTCTCCATCCAACCCCCAAGAGGAACAGACATGTAAGAGGTATAGGTGAGCCACGGGCTGAGCCACGTGGTGGGCAGATTAATGGAAATGGATTGAATTAAGATGAAAGAGCGAGCTAGTAATGTGCTTAAGACATGGGCCAAACAGTATAAAGTATATAAGTGTCTGATTCATTTCTTTGGGGGACAAACGGCCTGGGGAAACATTCTACAACAGGGAATCAATCTCCCTAAGGATCCAGCAATACCACTACTGGGCATATACCCAAAGGACTCACATTCGCACTCCAAAGGCATTAGCTCAACTATGTTCATAGCTGCATTATTTGTAATAGCAAGAGCCTTGAAACAATCTAGATGCCTTTCAACTGAGGAATGGATTAACAACCTGTGGTACAGCTACACAATGGAGTACTACTAAGCAGTTAAAAAAAAAAGATACTCTAAAATTTGTAGGCAGATGGATGGATATGAAGAATATCCTCCTGAGCGAGGTATCACAATCCCAGAAAGAGAAGCAGGGTATGTACTCACTCATTAGTGGACTTAAAAAAATATATAATAAGAGAGAGATGTCATTGTACACAAGACTAGAACATAGCTAAATGACACAATGCCTTACTTCTGCACTGATGGCTTATGACAGAGGGGTGGGTTAGGAAAGACTTATTTTCTTTAAGGGTCTGTCCACAGGGAGTTTAATAATGCTCCATTATGAAATGAGCAGCATGATTGGGCCATTTTGTAATTGGGGTGATCATAAGAGTGAGCATGATACTGAGAGGTGTGATATCTGAGTTTGATGGGGTACATGATGTAAAAACACCCAATAATAAATATGTATATGAAAAAAATTTTAAAAAGGAAAAAAGGAATAGTATGATTAATATTAAGGTTTCACTGGCTTTATAACTTTTAAAGGCTTGGGTTTTTTTACATTTTATGGAATAATATGATATGTATTTGTCCTAGTTTTTTAAGTTATAGTAGAATTCTGTAATAAGTTCATATTTTCTTGTTTTTGTTTCTGTTATTGCTGTTTTTTATTTTTAGTATGGATTAATTTTTAGTATTTCAAGTATTTCAAGCTTGCAAAGTATGCATTTGTTAAAATCATTCATTGAATTTAGGTTTAATTTTGCTATCTAAAAACTCACTAGTTTTTTTCAGAATCTTCAATTTATCAAAACAAATTTATAATATATGTCCTATGGTTTTTGGACATTTCATTCATATCTGTTATAACATTCGCCTTTCAATTTATAGTTTTATTGAAGTAGGCCTTTCCTTTTTTTTTGTTTAATTTGGTTAAGTATTTGCCATTTGTCGTTAATCCTTTAAAAGCAAACAAACAAACAGATAAATAAATAAAAAAAAAATATTTATTTATTTTACTGGGTGTTTTGCCTTGAGTGTATGTCTGTCTGTATACCATGTGTCCCTGGTGCATGTGGAGGTGAGAAGACTGCATTAAACCCCTACAACTGCAGTCACAGATGGTTGTGAGCTGTCATGTGGATGCTGAGAATTTAAGCTGAGTCCTCTGGAGGAGCAGTCAGAGCTCTTGACTGTCAGTTCATCTCTCCAGGTCTTGTGAAAGAATTTAATTTTTAAAAAATTTAGATATATGAATCCTTTTAAAAGAAAGAATAAGATTAAAATATACTGTATGAAATTCCTAAAAAAAATAAATAAAAATGTAAAAAAAAAACTCACTGTAAAGGAGCTTCCACTGGACAAGCCAGGATTGATTTCATTCTTAGAATGATGAAGAATAACAGGTGATAACCCATTGTACAAAGTAGGAACTGGGGAGGGAAACCTTTCCACACAAATGTCCTGTCAGTTTATGAAGTAATTAAAACAGGAGCAGAAGTTACTAATTCACACAACTGGTTGATAGAGATAAAGTAAGGAGCAGAATAATGGTGTAACAGTCCATTGTTTTCACTGTCAGACAATTAATAATCACAAAAGGTAAAAACTGTAACTTCATATGATATAAGCCAGGAACCACCTGCAAGATTAGATGATCAAGACTAAAGCCAAGCAAGGAAGATGTCAAGGGTAAAGGCTCTTGATGCCAAGTCTGAAAGCTAAGTCCTTTGAGTTTTCCTCTGACCTTGAAGGCATGCTTTACACATATAGTCTGACAACCAGACACACAGACACACACACACACAGACACACACACACACACACACACACACACACTATAAATAAAAGCATAATTATTCCTAGCATGGAGAATGCACTTCCAGGAGCGTTGGAGACCAAGGAGAACAGAGCAGGCAGGGCCTGAGTCTGCTTCCAGAACACTGGGAGAACCCACACTTAGGATGACCCCATGCAATGCTCTAAGAACAGCCATGGTATAAGACACAGGGACAGACAGAAGTGTTCCATGTGGAAAAATGAGCAAGAACTCGATCTTAGCGAGTATCCTGAAGAAGACAGGAATAGAGACAGACAGGGAAGGTGGAGACACCTGAGGAGTCTACAGACTAGAGGTGGCAAGGCCCCAGCTGTTGACTTCCTCACTGGGAAGGCACGATGGTGGAGTGATCTTGGTTCACAGAGATACAGGCAGGAGTATTTAGGGTGATGGACCATGATGTCAGAACAAAACAAAGAACAAGGAGAAGGAAGAAAGACAGGAAGTGCAGTGAAGTTCAACAGCCAGGGGCCTGGGTCTCGGGAATGGGCTAGTCCTTGTATGGTTCTTGAGGTTATTCAGTCATCTTGAAACTCTTACTATATTTTATAATGTAAAAAAATTAACTTGTAATTTTTTCTATAAATATTTCAGCCACAGATCATTTCTTTTACTCATTCTTTCTCAGGTTCAGGACACAGAGCTTAGCAATCATTCCCTCAGCCATCATATCCAGGGCTAATCCTGTTTATTCCATCTTCAAAGCACATCAGAAACCCACCTTTTCTAGCTAAGGAATCCCAACATCTCAGCTTCCTGCTGACATATGTACATCCCCAAGGTGCAACTGCACAACCATCTCCATGATGTAGGGCTCTGATCTAAACTCAGAAGCCTTCTCACATCCCCTGACATGGAAAACCTTAGTCCTTAAGTGGCCTAAATGGTCTAGACTATCTACATCCAACCCAATCACCCCCTCACCCCACTGTGAATGTGGAGGGCTGAATTGTGTTCTTATAAAAACTCATTTGTTGAACACACATCTAAGAAATTAGAATACAGGTATAATTGAACACAGAGTCTTTGAAAAGGTAAATAAGTTTGAATGACATTTCTAGGGTGTCCTAATGTAACTGGTATCCATTTAACAGATCAGGACATAGATACATGAAGAGGGAGGAGACACAATGCAGAACTCAGTGACCCAGTACTCAGCAGACACAGGCTGTGGATATCTTAATATCTGCATTCCAGGAACCAGAACTGTAATAATTTAACTTCTATTAAGTCACCCAGTCTTTGGGGTCTTCAGCAGTACACTATCAACTTTCCATACCCTCAGGCACCAGGTTCTAGTCAACTTGGTCTGTTTAATGTTCCAGACACATCAAACATGCTTTGCCTCAGAGCAAATGCCTTTTCCCTCCAGCCAGCCCTCTGTGAGATCTCACACACCCCCCAAGCCCAGCTCCCTGGACGCTTTTGATGGTTATGGGGATGTGCTATTTAAAGCAGTGCTCCCCCTGCACCACACCCATCTTTCCCTATGCTCTTGCCTCATTGTTCTTGGTGTGTATTCCTTGTTCATTGAAGTTTTCCTCTAATAAACAAGGAAGAAATTCTGCTGTTTACTTTTGAATCTCCTGCAACAAAAATACACACAAGTGACCAAGTATTAAGTGAATAAAACTTAATGTTTCTTCTGCACTCACCTTCTCAGGACTGAGATGACATCTGTAGTAGTGTTCAGGTCTAAGCCAGTGGTAGGATCATCCAAGAACAAAATGGGATGCTCGGCAACAAGCTCCATTGCTATACTGGTCCTTTTCCTGAGCTCTTTAGATCTAGGCTAAAGCACCAATGACCATCATTATCAACAAGAATAACCACAGTCATTATCATTTTGTGAACTAGCCTGTTCTAGTAATAAATGACTTTGTTATATCATTATCTTAGGGAGCAAAAATATGGGCACCTGGAAGAAGAAGGAGGAGGAGGTTTTCTTTTCTGAGTAAGTAGAAGAGGCCCAGATCAGACTTGACATGAAGCCCATGCTAATGACATATACTGTTTGGTCTTTATCAAGTCACATGTTCAAGGGTAATGAGCTATGACACTCAAAGACTGGCACAGTGACATCTCTGTTTAAGGAATAAGGAAGATAAGACTGGAGAAAATTCCTCCAGTTATTTAGTAATCATTTAACATCTCCTAACACACACACACATAACATACACACACAGCACAGGCACTCTTAATTGCACATGCACAAATACAAGCACATTATACACTACAACACACAACTGCACACACAGACAGACATGCACACATCACTTTTATTAAACTTCCACAAGCCTCATCAGAACCTTTTTAACTCCCTTAAGACTTTGCAAAATGACATTATTTACTCTGTATAGCATCACAGCATTCATGACTCAAACACACACACAAACAAACACCCCTTTTTTGAAAGCTAGCAAATCCAAAAGGTGGTAAGCCTGCAGGTCAAAATGACACTGTCCTTGTACCAGTAAATCTCATTTTGTAAGGTGAGAAGGAACAACAAGATTTAGTGGGACATAGAAATAGGAAAAAATTCTCCCAATCTTGATAACCAAAACCATGATCAAACCCAACTGTCAACATACAACAAAGAATGTTTAAGAAATGTGGATGAGTATGATCATGATAAGGTTGGGGGTATAAAGGAATTTTTCATTTTGATAGTTAAGAATAGAGTTTATAGGTAAGAAGATGTCCTTTTTATGGATAAAAAGTAATTAAGTACTTAGGAGTAAGATACTGCCTAATGTTCTTTTAAAATGCTTCAGTGAGAAACAGAATTAGTAAGTATGCTACTGTAAACACTGAGAGCCACAGGAGGCTGGTATTAGCAAGTGTACTATTGTGCTGGCTATGTAACATTTAATCATTTACAGGAACCACATGTTGCCTCTACATTTCTTAAATTAAAATCTTATGAACGGCTGAAGAAAAGTCTTAGCATGGAAATGTACTTTCCACATAAACCTGAAGCCTCAGTTCAATCTCTGGAGTTCACATATAAAGCTATATGCAGTAAAATGCATCCATAATTCCATCAAGATGTAATCAGAGTGAGATAGGAGGTAGATCAGGAGCATCAGGACTCTGTGTAGGGCATTAGCAGAACAAGACAGAATCTGCCTTAAAAACAAGGTGGGAGGAGAGAACGGATCCATGACAAAGGTGTCCTATGATGACCTTCATGTGTGTCAGGTAGACACACACACACACAGAAACATACACACACATACAAACACACAAACACACACACAAATAAACACCCCTTTTTTGAAAGCTAGCATTTAATGTTATATTAAAGTTCTTGAAATCTGTTACATTTCATGACTTCTAAAAGCTAATAAATATTTTCATATATTGTCACTAAACAAAACAAGTAAACAGCTTAGGACAATGACTAAATATTGTTTAAAAAACAAGACAAAAGAAATAATTTCATTGTAAATATAAAAGTATGTAATAAACAGAGCCAAAGAAAACAAAATTCTATCACTCAGGAAAAAAAGAAAGCATGGTGACTGTCAGTTTTACTATTATTTTCCCAACAAGACAAACATCTCATAAAGGACTATGAAGAAGTATGGTGGGAGGCAACAGCCAGTATCTTCCTCCTGCCTCTAAGGAGAAGCCACCACAGAAGTTAATTCATGAAAATCATATTCTGGGAGCTCATTTTCATCCATACCCACAATGTCTGCTCAGCAGATTTCTATACAATCTTCTCAATGAGTCATTGTCACTGTGAGAAGCAGGACAGTTTGGAGGACATGGGAAGAAGGAAGCAATCTTGATATTATAACCTTAAAGCATATAATAAATATAGTACCTAATCAGATTCTATAAACAATGTACTACTAATAAAAAAAACATCTTGGGGGTATAGCAAATGGTTGTAGACCAGACAGGGTTGAGGATATCAAGATTCTATTTATTTTGATAGGTAAGAATGGGATAGTTAAGATAAGCATATATCCTTAATTTTCAAATGTTAAGAATAATTGAGTATTCAGGAATAAACTATGACAAATAGTATTTTTAAATACACTAGTAAGAATTTAGTTAGCTATTACGTAGTTAGCTGTGAAGGTCCCCACTTATCCATTTCCCCTACTGATCCTGCACAAATCCTCACTGGAGTCACCTTCACCTGGTCCATTCTTTGTTGTTCTTGCCAAGGCTTTGTCATTAAAACCTAACACAGCAGCTGGTAATAAATATTGACAGCAGATAAGAAAGGAGGAAGCTGGGGCAGAAGGATATCCTAGGTCTCCATCTAGTCACTAAGATAAAATGGTCTTTAAACAGTGAACAAAGAGTAAAAGGTGCTGTTTCAGCACACGGTTCAAAAGTACAGTTGCCCATATCAGGGAGGTCAAGGCAGGAAGCTGATGCAGCTGGTTACATCCAGTCATGGCTCAGAGAGGATGAATGCATGCATGCTTGTCAGTGTTTAACTCACATTCTCCATTCTCTTGATGCCCAGGATGCAAAGAATGGTGCTGCCTAAGTGAGCTGGGTCTTTCCACATCGTTTAACTTAAGCCAGACCATCACCTACAGAAATGCCCACAAGCCAGCCTAAATACATTTCATTAAGACTCTTCTGGATGATTCTGGGTGATTTTAGACTGTGTCAAGTTGACAGTTAAATCTAGCCACCACAAATAGGATGGAAAAGGAAAGAATGGAGGAAGGGAGGGAGGGAGGGAGAAAATAACAAGCACTAAACAAGTCAGAAGTAAATGCTGCAGAAACAAAGTACAACCATGGAGGGGAGTAAGTGCAGAGTGAGACCCAGAGCCAGAGTCCTCAATCTCTCTTCCTATGTCAGTCCAGAAATACACTCGGAAACAACACAGGAACAAATCCTCTGAGGCAGGAGACAATAAACAGGACAAAGCACTTGTCAGTTCTCCACTGAGTCAAGAGATGAAGGCTGAAGGAAGAAAAGGCTCATGTGAGGAACACATGGAAATGGCCCTGTGAGGAACACTCCCCACCCCCCCCCGCCCCACCCCCCCCACCCCCGCTGGATCACACTCCATTCCCAGACTTGACCATTGCTAAGATGGTTTCCCAGCTTATTTTCCATTTTACATCATGTAACCAGTCACTTACTCATTAATACAGAGAACAGCCACCTTGACTACACACATGACATGGGCTGCAGGCAAAGAGTCACATTATCAACACAGGGGATTTTGGTTTTTTTGTTTGTTTGTTTTTTTGTTTTTTTGGTTTTGTTTTGTTTTTTTTTTTGTTTTTTTTTTTTTTTTTTTTTTTTTTTTTTTTTTTTTTTTTTTTTTTTTTTTTTTTTTTTTTTTTTTTTTTTTTTTTGTTTTTTGGCTCTGAGTCTTTCCAGGTCTTTCTTCACATACCTTAACATTTTCTGCTTCTTTCAGATGCAGAAGTTCAAGGACCTCATCAACTCGCCTTTTTCTTTTGTCTTTTGTTATTGTCATTGGAAGTCGCAGAGCAGCTGCAAACTCTATATTGTCTCTCACAGTCACCGTTTGCATCACTGTGTCATCCTTAGC
>PVIH01026992.1:0-17760 GCA_004025045.1 Sigmodon hispidus | reverse complement strand
CGCCGGCGTATTGCTCTCAAGAAGCAACGAACAAAGAAAAACAAGGAGGAAGCTGCAGAATATGCTAAACTTTTGGCCAAGAGAATGAAGGAAGCCAAAGAAAAGCGCCAGGAACAGATCGCCAAGAGACGTAGGCTGTCCTCGCTGAGAGCTTCTACTTCTAAGTCTGAGTCCAGTCAAAAATAGGTCTTGGAGGGTAGCAAATAAATGATCATACCTTGAAAAAAAAAAAAAAAAAAAAGAACAGACATTAACAATACAGATAAGCTCTGCGAGGAGGCTGATGTTGACGAGTGAGTGATGAGTCACAGCAGAGCTGGCAGCAAAATAGAGGTAAACACCTACCTGATCACTTGTCAGTCAGGAAGATTGAGTAGGTAAGATTGCCTGTTAACTACATAAATATATAGCTAAATAAATAAATATGAGGTTTAATGCAGTTTTCAAAATTGGAAGGACCAAATTCTTACCCAAAGTTGACTGAGGTCAAAGCGAAGGAGCTTAGAAGGTAACAGTTACATCATTTCAAAAATCTAATTAACCTATCAGGAGGTCATCGAGATTGCACTACAAAAATAGCCACCTCTGAGTGCCCAGTTACCCTCCCCACCCTCTCCCACTCAGGCCTTCCTTTTTTATTTACCTAAGAACCTGGATATTAATGTGTCTCCACTTGATATGTGATATCATTCCATATTCTAGCTATTTCGTAGAACAACAACAACCAAGCTATCACAAGTTACCTATTCAGAAGGCAGCTCCTTGGGTTCTGGCGAATACAATCACTAGTGAACTGTCAGGATGAGTTTGATGAAGTTGCTCGAATATACACAGTGAAACTGGAAATCAAACATAGACAGTGGATTTAACCTACAGTGCTTGAAGTGCTTTCAAATTGATTGATGAATATAATTAGATGATTACAGATAGTTTTTTGTTTGTTTGCTTGCTTTTGTTTGTTTTTAAAGACTGATTTTTCTCCTAGTAGGAGACAACAAAGTCCATGCTCAAAGCTCTGGCTGTTTGGGGGCGCAGCACAAACTCTCTGGCAGGGTCTTTTAAGTACACAATTAGATCTGCCCTGAAGTCTTCTTAGCTTGACTTAATTTTAGTTACTTTCTTCCGCCAAAGACAGCTACACTAGGGGTTAAGGCTTCATGCTATGGATGTTATGCAGACACAGTTCGGTTCATAACTGGAAGACAGCCAACCAAGTGAAACAACCTGTGATGTTTAGTCATTAGGGAGCTTAGCCTGAATGTGGGAGGCACTTGAATGCTTGCTTAATGGCTTAGTTGCCTTGTAATATGCTCTATCTGTCTGTCTGTCTGTCTGTCTGTCTGTCTGTCTATCTATCTATCTATCTATCTATCTATCTATCTATCTATCTATCTCTGTGTGTACGCACACATATATAAAACATGTTCAGTAAATGTGACTTTAAAAAAAATCTTCTCTGAGCTTTTCCTCATGAGAGATCATCTGGAAGCAGTTTGCATGCTCGTTAGTGAGAGGTTGCCAGGACAAGAAACCAAACCCAGGAGGTCATCATTGGAGGGACCATAGGGATACTTGAATTTAGCAAGGCTCTCGGTGAAGGGCACAGGCTGAGACAATCACTAAGAGCAACCGAGCCTATTCAGGGACCTGCTTGATCTACTCCAAGCAGGTAAGTATGTACTTTAGCAATTTGATGGTATTGCTCTTTGTTCACACAGGCTCTCACTTTGGCTGTCCCTGAACTCACTACGTGGACCAGACTGGGCTTGAAATTCACTGAGATCTCCTTGTCCCTGACTTCCTGGTACTGGGATTATAGGCGTACACAATTACTTCTGGACCAGTCACAGACTCTGGTTGCAACTAGATGTTAATACGTTTCAAATCTTGCTGGTAAATGAGGCAAAAATTGGCTGTTTAAAATCACCACAATAAAAGTTGTTGTTTCCTTGGTTTTCAAATTTTTGTTGTCGTCTTGGGCCATGGCACCAAATGGAAGAAATTCAGTTCTGAAGGGGTGCTGAATCTTTAAAAAAAAAAGAGTAAATAAAATAAAATAATGAATAAAAAGAAAAACTAAGAAATAATAATTCTTGTACAACAATGAAAACTAACCTTATGCAGAGATGGCATTCCCAATGGGAAGAACATGCAGGTGGGCCCTTCGATAGCTCAGTTGGTAGAGCGGAGGACTGTAGGTGGCTCTTTCAAGAAATCCTTAGGTCGCTGGTTCGAATCCGGCTCGAAGGAGTCACTATTTTTCTTTTTTAAACGCTGTTTCAAGAAAATTGAGTGATGTCTTCAATATTTGAATCAGTCTAACACTATTTTAGTGAAATGAATATAAGTTTTAAAAATTGTTCTCTGTAATAAATTTTAATGCTCGCAAGCAAGTTTCGACTTCATAGATCACATAATTCGATTCCTGGAGGAAAGGGACCAAGAACGTCTTCCAGGTCCCGGGTCTGGAGCGACCTCAATCCTCCGCACAGCTGAGTGACTTCGAGGCTCTGGGGTAATCGGTGGAGCACGCGCGCCCCCCAGTGGCCAGAGGACAGTTCTCAGCCACTGCACCTCAGGTTCAAACTCCTGAGCCCAGCGCTTCATAAGACAGACCTCCGACCCGTTCATTCATTTTGTCTTAATTTGCTACAGTAATTTGTTTGCTTCTTTCCAGAGGCTGGGAAAACTTAGCGCATAATCAGAATCACCTGGAGATGTTTTACAACTTAGGTGGTGCTAATTTCAAAAGGTATGCAGAGGATTTTAATGAGCTGTAAGGGTTTTTAAAACACTACTAGTACTAGGTGGATGTAGCAGCGGGTTTATCACCCAGGAGTGTCAGGCTAGCTCTGCCAATAAAGTGAGCCTTTGTCTTAAAAACAAACAAAACAAAACAAAAGGCACTGCTAGAAAAGAAATGGCAATTTTAGGGGAGAAATGTAAAAAGAGATTAGTTCGAAAGAGATCTCAGTAGGACGTATTTGCTAATTTTGTATTAATCCCATTAAACTATGCTACTCCTGCTCTCAAAGATGTGATCTCAGATACAAAACGGCGTCAGAGATAACATCAAGTAAGACAAAGTAATTGACCAAGATTTTAGATCGATATACCGAAATTGTTCAAGAATTTTGTGCTTTGCAATTCCTTGTACCTTCCATCCTATATTCTCTTAGCAAATTACTTTCAATTTTTGTTGTAAACCATAAGGTTCTTAAATTAACAGCACGAAAAACCAAAAGGCCGGACTAGTTGCAGATCTGTCTGAGCTGGTAGCTCCGGAAGATCTTGTGTTTTGCAAGTGTGTTGAGGGCAAAAGAAAAATAGTCCAATCTTCTTTTCAAAGGTAATGTTTGGACCTCGAATGAAAAAATGTGTTACATAGTCCTGAAACAGGAACAGTAAGTTCCAACCCAGAGTCCTACATTTCTTTCCATATCTTGGACGCTATTCTGGGGTATTTTAGAAGGGGGTAATAGCTCCAGGGGGAAGTGAAGCAAAAAAGCAAACGACCTGGATTCAAACACACTTATGCACGATCTACACTTCCGCATCTTATTATACGTTTACCTGCATCTATAAGGACTTGATAGGAAAAGGAAAAATAGGTGAATAAAAAGATAACATCACACAACTATTGGAAGTGTAGGTTTGCAAATTCCCTCGAAAGTAACGAAACTCCAGCTCTCCAAGTCGTGAGGAAAAAGTCAGAGAACTCAGCCATTTTCTATAGACGTGTGTGATCTCAGATACAACTGAGATTGTATATAACTAGGCCCTTTCGGTAGAAGCCCACGAAGTTAAAAAGGGTCTTTCTTTTTAAAAAGTGACGCAGTTGGTGCCTCTAGTAGTCTGCTCTTGCTCTGGCAAGTATGATGGAAAAGGGGGAAATCGGAGGAATAAGAAAACTGGAGAATGCGGGCATCGATCCCGCTACCTCTCGCATGCTAAGCGAGCGCTCTACCATTTGAGCTAATTCCCCACCTGGTGGTAGCGCGTGGCAGTCTTACTCCTTTCTCATATCTCGGTATAGTTCAACACTAGAATTTTCAGTTTACCAAATAGACATTTTTGTGGGTTTCAGGTTTGCTTTTAAAGCCCATTGAAATCTGGACAAAATGATAAAACTGAGATGGAGAAAGTGAAATACGGTGTTTAAGAAAGTTTTTCCTGGGATGGGTGTGGTGTTCCCTAATTCCAGAACCACAAGGGAGAAGAAAGGATTCCTGAGGCAGAATAATTGCCTCCTCTTTGAGGCCAGCTGGGATTACATAGCAAAACGAAGCTAAAAGTGTAGGATTGTGGTTTGGTAGTCGCGGAACAGCCCCGGATGATTTCTGCCCTGTACCGATGATAGATGTCAGTACAGCCTATTCTGCAGAGGGCACAGGGGTGTGTATAGGGGGCCAGGATGAGGGGATCGCGGAAACGGCGGTGCTGGGCTTGGCAAGAAGTTAATGCTGTGAACAGAAACCAGATGCCCGGTGGGAATTAAGCTATCGGCTGAGAAAAACACTCTAGTTCCCTAGGCGCTATGGGTTACTCCTCGGTCCCTTTCAATCTTCACGCCCTCTAAGTTCTCGAAAGACGCTGCTGGGTCTGAGTCCAGAAATCGACATTTTGGTCACTAAGTCCCTTAAGATCAACTCTTTGTCTTTTTTTTTTTTTTTTTCTTTTTTAACGACGCCGGAAGTCACGTGGCCAAAAGTGGAGGCCTCTGTCTTGGTTAATTTCTCTTTCCTTTGGTTTCTGTAGGCATAGTTCCGAGGAGTTTCGAATTTAGATTTCCAAAGTAAATATTGAGAAGCTGGTAACTTTGAGGCAGCGCCGTGTAGCCCTTGTCAATGGCCTTAAATTCACTGTATTGTTGAAGATGATCCCTAATCATGATGTTCCTGCCTTCCTTCAGGAATATTTCACCACCTTCGGCTAGAAAAGGATACATATATGGTTTCAGACTAGAGAAGTCTTTGCAAAAAGAGAAAAGAAGTAATTGGACCTACAGCGTGCCGAGCATCAGGGGTCGTTCCAGGTCCTAGAAAGGGATCTTGGTGGTGAGCAGAAGGGTGGGCTAGACATTGCCTGTCACATATGAGAACACTAGCTGAGGTCCCTACTCAGTACACACAACTGCCTCTTCTCCTGAAAGATCGTCTAAAGAGCCTCTCTTGTGAGCTTAATGTTTATTTTTAAAAAACCAATAAGATCAGAGCAAGAAAACTGCAAATTTAAAGGGAAAAGGTGAGACATTTAACTCAGTGATTCTAGAGCCGGTTATGGCTGCCTTGGAGGCCTGCCTGGGCAACTTCGTGAATACCAGGCCAGTCAGAGCTAGAAAACAAGATCCTTTAAATGTGAATAAATAGATGCATAAGCAAGTAGGAAAAGGAAAGAAAACAAAAAGAAACACACATCCTAAAACCTGATCCTATGTGTCTGAGCTGTGCAAGGTGCCAACATGGGTCTTTTAGGGTTTTTAGACCATCTCACAAGTCTGTCCAAGGTCTTTAGTCCACCTCACAAGTCTGTCCAGGGTCTTTAGACCACCCTTAATATTTGCTTTTCCCTTTTGTTCATTCATGACAGTTAGGGTTGAAAAAAAAGAATGACTTTCTGCTTGCAGAATCTCCTTCCACATAAGAGATTTTAAATTTCAGATACTACAATTGTATCCCTATACTCACCACTGCTAAAATTCTTTCTCCTTGCTGGACAGAGTCTGCCCAGTTTGGCTAATATTTATCCTTCAAATGACAATGAGAAGTGTAGGCATGGAATAGGTTGGCCTACTCCCAAGGCACAGATCCATCTGCTGGCACGACTATATTCACAGTATGAGGTGTTCAGCAGGAACAAAGTTTGGGTTCTAGTAACACTGGATTGGTGTCAACTTTCAAACTCTAGGTTTCCAGAGGTACTCAAAGATGAGGAAAATTTTACAATTCACACTGAAGTTTTGACAGTTATTAAATGGTGTCACCTCCTGACTTTCGGGAAGAAATGCCAAGGCAACAAAATGACCAAAAGTCATTGCTGTCCACAACCCACAATTAGCCTCTTCAGTTGCCTCAAACTTCATGCAACCATATCATGTATCCAGACAACCTAGAGAAATCTAAGAGCCAGGACAGGACAGGATGAATCGCACAGGACAGGCTACACAATATGTAGAAGAGGATGGAAGACAGGACATCTTACTATGTTTTTTGTTTGTCTTTATATATATACATCCGTGAAACGATAAGCATCATTATATAACTTATGTCAAATGTCTGAAGAGATTACTTTAAAGATATACCCTCAACATAGCAAAATAGAGATCATATAATATTACTAAATATACTGCTGGTGCTTCCTTCGATAGCTCAGTTGGTAGAGCGGAGGACTGTAGTATGTCTTGAGGTATCCTTAGGTCGCTGGTTCGAATCCGGCTCGAAGGAGAGGTTGTTTTGATGGGAATGCATAATTTAGTACCTTAAAACATAAGGATATTTAGATAGAAATTAGGATCCTGTCCCGCCTACTGTCTCCCCTGTGCTACCTAATTGTGTACAATATAAGAATGTCTCCAGACTTTCTTTTTCGCTTTTCCCACGGCTGCTGGTCAATATGGCGCCGCAGAAAAACAAGAAGCCTAAGAAGTCAACCTGGAGGTTTCATTTGGACCTTACTCATCCAGTAGAAGATGGAATTTTTGATTCTGGAAATTTTGAACAGTTTCTACGGGAGAAAGTTAAGGTCAAAGGAAAAACTGGAAATCTTGGGAATGTTGTTCACATTGAACGATTGAAGAATAAAATCACTGTTGTTTCTGAGAAGCAGTTCTCCAAAAGGTATTTGAAATATCTTACCAAGAAGTACCTTAAAAAGAATAATTTTCGTGATTGGCTTCGTGTCGTTGTATCTGACAAAGAGACCTACGAGCTTCGTTATTTCCAGATTAGTCAGGATGAAGATGGATCGGAGTCTGAGGACTAGTTGGCCTTTGCTTAAAATACAACTAAAATGGGGCGTGGTCAGCAAATAAAAGTCATTGTGCTCTTAAAAAAAAAAAAAGACTTCCCTTTTCTAGGAAATGCATCTATAAAAATTGCCTGTAGATAAGTCTCTAGGATCATTTTCATGATTAATGATTGATGTAAATGGTTCAGTCCACTGTGGGTGGTGTCACTGCTAGGCACATGGTCTTGTGTTAAATAAAGCAGACTGAGTAAGCACTAGTATGCAAGCCCAATAAGCAGCATTCTTCCATGTTATCTGCTTCATTTCCTGCTTTTAAGTGCCTGCTTGCTTGAGTTTCTGCCCAGGTTTCCCATATAACAGACTGTGATCAAGATGTGTAAGGTAAATAACTTCCTTCCTCCCCAACTTTTGGTCATAGTATTTTAACACGGTGACAGAAACCAAACAAATTAAAACACTTATCAAAAGGCTCTCAAGTTTTGTGTTTCAGTCATTTGATTCACTCTTACTTTCCTTAATCATCAGAAAAGACAATCATGCATTTCTCTGAACTGGGCAATAGCTCTGCTTCTGGATGGTAACTGTCTATGATATAATTTTGTCACTTTTAAGAGACAGAGGAGCTAAAGAGACAGGACAGCACAGAAGGACAGAGAAGCTTTAATGAAAGCAATATTCTACTACCTTAAAAAGACTTTCCTGGTGGATAGCTACCCTTGAAATAAATCAGAAAATTGAGCAAAACAACCAAGTATTCCATTAATCAAGAAAACTCAATAGTTCCCTTCGATAGCTCAGTTGGTAGAGCGGAGGACTGTAGGTCTTTGCTGATATCCTTAGGTCGCTGGTTCGAATCCGGCTCGAAGGAGGACTGTTTTGGTGACATTATTAAAAGATAATGTAAAAACAAATATTTATTAAACTAACCATCGTAAGAACTTTAAAAATTCAGATTTGGATAAGAGACAAGTTCATGCCTATAAACTACATTCAGTTTAAACCTATCATTTTTATGAGATGATCTTTTATAAATAAATATACCAGAAAAAATTTAATGTCATAATCTATAAAATCTAAATCTTTCATAATTCATATATTCGAAAACATATCTCTGGCTGGCTTCTTGTTTTCCCAATGGTACTCATTTTTCTGTCTTAGGATCGGAAGCTAAATGTCACCATAGGTGTTTGTTAGCCAAGCATGATAGCACGCTTAAAATTGGGCTGGAGAGATGGTTCAGCAATTAAGAGCACCAACTGCTCTTCCAGAGGACCAGCAACCACATGGCAGCTCACAACTGTCTGTGGTTCCAGTTCCCAGTTCCAGGCAAACACCAAGGCAAATAAAAATAAATAAATAAACAAAAGTTAAAAAACAAAAAACAAAAAACAAAAAACTGGGATGGTGGAAATTACCGTTTGAGGTGTATTTGTAATGTTTCATTTATTTTGCTCCACTACAGTTGTGCCAAATAATATGTCCTACTCCTTTTCTGGATCCATGTTAAAGGCCTTTCATGCACTTGTATTTACCCGTGATTTTCCTTGTTTATTCAGAAAGGAGAAAGAATCACGCGTTTCTCTGGAGAAAGGGGTAATAGTTGTGGTTGAGGATGGTGTTGTCTGTCTATGTCATTGTCTCATTGTCATTTTCTCTCTCTTTTAATAGAGAAAGGAGGCGCTAAGGAGACTAGAGAGCACAGCAGGGAAAGAGTATCCAAGGGAATGGATGGTCCTGCCTGTAAGGATTCAGTGCATGAACATTCCTAGGAGCATTGTTTGGAAATCGATGTGAAACACTTATATATTAAAGGCACACATCTTGGGGGCTGAGTGGGAGGAGGGGAGGAAAGGGAAACTGTAGTTGGCATGTTAGAAAACAAAAACTTTTAAATAAAAAAATGTAAAAATGCATACATCTCAAATATGTTAAGCACCTGTTGTGTAATCACTAACAAAATTACTTTTAGAATGTCCTAAAACCTCCAAAACAGTTCCTTATAATCTATTTTTCAATAAATCAGAGGAATTACAACAAATTCATCAGCTATTTTACAAATCTTAAAGAAGATACTATTATCTTCCTTCGATAGCTCAGTTGGTAGAGCGGAGGACTGTAGGTTGGTCTAGTAATCCTTAGGTCGCTGGTTCGAATCCGGCTCGAAGGAATTACCTTTTGAAAAGGTCAACCAGTGATGGACTCTCGGATTTTTAAAGAAAATTGGAAATCATGAACCACTGTCATGTGAGTTATAGAAGTTGATGTGAAATAAATTAACAACTGCCGTGTGCTGTATAGAGAAACCAGGCAAGGTGATCTTCGAGTTTCCAGAAGTTTCTTTTCACTAAATTCAGACTTTGAACCACGATTTTCGCATGTTTATTCACTGGCGAGTCAACGATTCTTCACGATCTTCAACTATATATTTTTAAAATATTAATTAAAATGTAAAAGGGTCTCTCTTGTAGCCCAGTATGGTCTGGAACTTGTCTTCCTTTCTCTTCCTCTCAGGAGCTGAGGATCCTGATTGCCACCACTCCCGGCTAACTTGGCACTTCATTAACAATAATTTCCAGCACACACACAAAGTAGAGAAATAGCATCAGGTGTTGCCATTTAGCCACCGAATGAGGCTCTCTGGCATCTTCTCCACATGTGCCTCTCCCCTAGCTCTCAATGTTTTGTAGTAACCATTGCTGGTGAAGAAGTCAGTTAATGAAAAGTAAGAGTCTGTTCTTCCCATACTCGAAAAGAAGCAATGGTGATTAACAGAAAGTTCTCTTCAATGGAAGCACCAAAACAAACTCAAGAGAAACCCAGGTTTAATTATTAGGCCTTCAGATGCACTGGAGCTTTACAAATAACGCCTGAAGCCTGCAGTTGTTCTGGCTCCTGCACACTATAATTTTCGTGGCGATGGAATACAAGAAATTATGTTGGGCCTTGGCGAGAGAAAACTTAAATCCTCAGGGTCGTCATGGGCTCCGTCCGCAAAGCAGGACGGCGGTTCACGAATTCTAGCAGCGCCGCTGGAACCTCACCAGTTGTCTGTCCTTTGGAGCCTAAGGCACAACAGATGCCACTGCGGTGGGCCTGGGTGGAGGTAGGTGGGCTAAGAACCAATAGCAAGATCTGGCCACTTAGCAGTGCAGGCGACCATCTATCGGGTATGAGGACCGCGCCCCCTGGCGGCTGTTCCAGGGCTGCGCGGGGTACCGACAGAAACGTGGCCAGAGAACTGAGAGCGGCTACCCCGCATCCTTTGCTCATCAACTTGCAATAGAAATAGATTCGAGTACAGCAGTAGTCAAAGAAATTTCTTTAATACATTGAGAGATCTAAATATTCACAGTTAAATTTAAAAATCACTGGAGGCGCGTTTAAAATTTAAAAGCACAAATCCAATTAAAATTCAAAATTATAAGTGCAAATTTATAAGCTGCTTCAAAAACTTCAATTTTAAAATGTTTAAAATCCAGTTGAAATTTCAAAGAATTAAAACTTCAAAGCTCAGACTGATATTTACAAGATGAACTTCATAAAGCTTTTAAAAGATGAGTCATTCTTCCTCAGCACTTTAGCATCACCGTCCTGGAATAAAATAGTGCTTTGGGTTTCTACAACCTAAACTGGCCCAACAAATTCTGCAAAAATCCCGTGAGAGGCACCAAGGTATGCATTTGGTACATGCAGGCAAAAATCTTCATACGTATTTTTTAAAAATTTAAAAATATTCTTCAAGATCTTGCCAGGGTTGCAACAGGCGGAGGCATTCTGCAGGGAATCCCTTCTCGTGCTTCGCCTCACGTTCAAGAATTCTGATATTCAAGTCTTCTGGGCCTGGCCTGCTCCGCCCAGCCCCTCTTCCGATTCCAGTTCTGAACTTTTGCCTGGTCTGTTTCGCTCCCAGGCAACTGACCACGCCATCTTTTTATTGGTCAACACACAGAATTTACGTCATAGGCCACCTTTATTCCCCTCCTTGATCTCAGATCGGCTCGCAGGAAATGCGTCATCGGGTGGCGACAGATTTACGACTGTCGTGCCCTCCACATCCGTCATCATGAAGGCAGCAACACTGGTGCAGGAGCAAAAGAGGGACATGGGGGAAGAGTCGCAGGAGGAGGCAGAGCTGAGTGCAGAGGCGGCGGAGGAGCAGGAGGAGCCCGAGGAAGCGGCTTGCAACAGCGGCAAGAAAAAGAAGAAGGTAGTGCCGGGTATTGTGTACCTGGGACACGTCCCGCCGCGATTCCGGCCCTTGCACGTACGCAATCTGCTCAGCGCCTACGGTGAGGTGGGACGCGTTTTCTTCCAGGCCGAGGGTAAGCCCTGCGTGGAAAGGAGAGGGAGGCATTGCGTGGAAGTGGGCACGACTTGTGGCTTTGTCTTGGCTGTACGTGAATGAGGCGTGGGCTGGTGGCTTCTGGAAGGTCCTGGCTCCCCTACTAGCTGTTAAATGTGTAGCATTCGCGTCTCTTGGGCTGGGGCGGGGAAAGAACATGGAGAGGGTGGACAGATACAGTGCATTAATACGGCTTGAAAGATACCCGTGGTTTTCAAATAATCCCCAAAACAGTGTATGATTAGCCTCCTTCAGCCTCTTCCACCTCTTAACACGCACGATTTGGAAGTGGAAGTGGGAACTGGTGCAGCTCTTGTTCAAAGAACTGTCATTTGAAGAGAGGAATGATTAAGAAAGGAGAGTCTGCGCCTTACAGATAGCCCTTTTCCATCAACAACTGTAAGCTAAGAACCGAGCTAGTAGGTTTGGACTTATGGCCAAATGGAGCCGTGTCTCAGTGGATGTTTGACCAGGATGTTCTTTTTGTTTGGACCACAGGTCACTTTGTGAGACGGAAAAAGAAGGCAGCTGCGGCCGCAGGAGGGAAGAAGGCAGCTAAATACAGCAAGGACTACACCGAAGGCTGGGTAGAATTCCGAGACAAGCGTATAGCCAAGCGAGTGGCAGCCAGTCTCCATAACACACCAATGGGTGCCCGCAGACGCAGTCCCTTCCGTTATGACCTGTGGAATCTCAAGGTGAGATTCTACGTTTCTCTGCCACACTTATTCCCTGTATCCCCAGCATGGGCACTCATCCCTCTTGCTAGCTCTAAATAGTTCCCAGGTTTTTTGTTTGTTTTTCCGTTCTGGTTTTTCCTGTCTTGACAATTTTTTTTTCTGTCCACAGTATTTGCATCGTTTTACTTGGTCCCACCTCAGTGAACACCTTGCCTTTGAGCGCCAGGTACGCAGGCAGCGCCTCAGAGCAGAAGTAGCGCAAGCAAAGCGAGAAACTGACTTCTATCTTCAAAGTGTGGAACGGGGAAAACGCTTCCTTGCAGCTGATGAGGATGCTACTCGACCAAATAGCTCTTGGACATTTGCTCAACGCCCTACTGAGCAAGAGCTGAGAGCCCGGAAGACAGCACGTCCAGGAGGGTGGGAACGAGCTCAGCTGGCTAAGGTCCAGAACCAGGCCAAATCTAACAGGGGTCTCCTTGCCAGGATCTTTGGAGCACCTCCACCTGCAGAGAGCAAGGAAGAACCATAGCCAGGAAGGGACCCCTGATGTGAAAAGAGGTCTTGTACCTCCCAGGCCTGCTTCCTGCAGAGTGTGACCGGGTGTCCAGACAGATGTTTTCCCTCTGTTCCACAGACCAATAGCCTGGCTGGTACAAGACCTTTTTTTTGTTGATCTCTTTACCCACCCTGACTAAATCCTGTAAGTGTCTACCTGAGAACTTACTTTTACTATCCAGAATGATTACTATTGGAGGTGCCTGTTGTCTTTTGTTTGACTTCTGGTTGCCTGCCTCTTTGTCAGTGGGCTTCTAACAATTTCTAACTCGAAGAGTGGATTTGTTTTCCACTAGAGTGGCAATGACAAGCCCGTGTGGTCTATGGTGTTCATCCACTGTGGTGGGGGGGCAGAATTAACAGGAATTGGGCTACTGGCCCACTTTGAAGTCTTTATTTGAAAATAAAAATAATTATTCTTCTATGCTTTTTAGTTTTTCATGTGGGAATCATTAACTGAGTTTCAACTTCTTTTGAAGCCAAGTGTGCTACTCCGTAGTTACTCTAGTGCAGATTTGATTCCAGTCTACCCGTGACTCTGTTACTCTACCAAATATGATCTCAGTGTTCCTCAGACCTTTTCATTTCCGAGATAGGGCCTCACTCAAGTGTTCAGCCTAGCCTTGAGGTCATTCTATAAGTTTTTCTAGTTAGCCTTGAGCTAACTCTATGGCTATGTAGGCCACAAACTTGAAATCCTATCTCAGCCTTTCAAGTGGCTGGGATTGTATGTCTGTGTCAACAGACCTAGCTTCAATGTTCTTAAGTAGTTTATCTTTCTTTTCTTTATAGGATAAATTTCTTATCTTGAAAAGCTGTAATGAACCCTATTTTTAAAAATGTTTCAGTACTCAGTTCATGTTTTATGTACAAAGATTGCATATGTGATAAGAAAGATACTATTAGATCCAGGGAAAAAAGACTTTGCTGGTGTATGAGCCCTCCATGGATCCGTTCTCCCTGCCTCTCCAGCCACAGTCCTCTCCATTCCTGTCCTCAGTCCAGCCCCCACTGTGGTTCTATTACATCTCTGTCACATGGACTTCCTTCCTCAGCACCTTCTGAAGCTTCTCATCCCAACCGTCTGATGCCCTCGCCCCTCATTCAGACCCTAAAAGCTCAGATGCATTTCTTGGAGATCATATCAAATAGAATGTCAGGCTGGCTTCCCAGACTTTCCCTCCTAAGGTGAGTGCTGTGCTGCTATGGGGCTGATACATCGTCTGATTTATGAGGTAGCATTTCTATTTTACAGTAATCATTCATTTCTGTTTACTTCCCTGGTGTTATCAGGAATGAAGATTACACTTTATCTTTGCCTTCTGAGGGTTTCAGTTTGTTTGGCAAATATTCACTAACTAGTTGTGAGAAGAGATATTAAAATCCTAAATAATATGTTCTGCAATTTACCTGTGATGTTGGCTTTGACAACCAGTTTTGAAACTATTATCTATTTGTGATGGTGATAAGGAGGCAGAAAGTTCTTTGTCTAAAGAGTCACATAACACAGTTAATAAAAGAGAGAGTTTTTTTTTTGTTTTTTTTGTTTTTTTTTTTTTTTTTTTTTTTTTTTTTTTTTTTTTTTTTTTTTTTTTTTTTGATCTTCATCTTGGTCTCTGTTTGAATCTACTCTTTCCACATTAAGTCTCTTCTACAGGAATAATGGTAAGAATGAGTGTGAAGGTTAGTGGGAGATTAATCTGGTTCTGCTGTTTGATAGAGTACAGGAATGAAACATTGACAAAACAATGTTAGCTGGACTTTGTGCAAGCCTTTATTCTCAGTACTTGGGAGACAGGCAGGCAGATCTCTGTGAGTTCAAGGCCAACCTACTCTATATGATATGTTTCAGGATAGCCAGGCCACTTTGTCTCAAAAAACAGCAATAAGAAAAAGAAAGTGTTATTGGAGTTGCTTCAAAAGTAAGACTGGAACACAATGGGCATTTTCTGTTTTGTAGATAAGTTTCTGATTTCCAAAGTTGGGTGTGTAGGGTACCTACTCTGTCCTGTGGAGAAAAGTAGAGTCAGCTGCTTCAACTGGCTTAAAGACTTTGCACTGTGTTTTTTGTGTTCCCTGGGACATTTCAGATTCTGGAAGTGCCTTGTCACTTCATTGTTGGCTATAGGACATGTAATGTAGAGTTACAGCTGAAACTAGCTGACCCCAACTTGTAAGGCAGTGTGGAGTTATGTGCAGTTAAGGTAATTCATATTTGCTGAATCTCAGTTGGCAATACGAGCTATAGACTAGCTTGTTTCTGTGATGGTTATTGCCAGAAGTTAGTTGTAGTCTGATGTAGGTTAAATGTTCATTTTTAAAAATTGGTCTTTTTTTAAATTTGTTTTTATTTTATGTGCATTGGTGTTTTGCTACATGTATGTCTGTGTGACATACATGTAGTTAGAGACAGTTATGAGCTGCCATTTGAGTGTTGGGAATTGAACCTGAGCACTCTCAAAGAACAGTCAAGCTGAGCCATCTCTCCAGTCCCTTAAATTGATCTTTGAAAAAAAAAAAAAAATATATATATATATATATATATATATATATATACACACACACACACACACATATATGTAATAATGTTTCTGGCCTGGACTTTCTGGCCTAGCCCTGAGGTTTGGGCTGCAGCTGCTTTTCCCCCAAAAATGACTCAGACGCTTATATTAATTTTATGCTGATCAGCCTATGGCTCTGGCATATTGCTAGCTAGCTTTTGCACTTTAACCCATGATTCTTACCTTGTTTAGTCATACAGCTTGGTACCTTTTCTTAGAACAACATTTCAACTTCTTTCCTCTGTGTCTGCTGGTGTCTCTGGTGGTGTTTCTCTGGCATCTCTACCAATCTCTTTCTTTTCCCAGAGTTTTTTTAGTCTGCTAGCTCTACCCAGACTTCCTGTCTGCCTCTGGTCAATCAGTTTTTTATAAGCCAGTAGGAAGGACAAATATTTACAGCATACCAGAACACGGTTCCACTACACACACACACACACACACACACACACACACGTATTTTTTCTTATATGTATGGGTGATTATCTTCATGTCTGTACATGTATCATAACTCAGTATTAGAAAACTTATGTTCCAGTTTCTCTGACCACTAACTGATGAAAAGTTCAAGTCAGTGATAGGCTGCCTGTGCAGAGGGTCAGTAAGACCTTCCACCCCAGAAGGATGTCTAGGCCTTCCTTTGAGGACTGTTTCTCTATTGACTGGAATCCAGTCCTGCTTGCCTGTTAGAATCTTTATTCTTAATTGACACATGCCCAGCACCAACTCTATCCTCAAAGATAAACAGCCACTTAGAATGGAAAGAAAATCCTGAAGGTACAAAGTCAAAATGGAAGAACTGTGTGTCATGTGTCAGGCAGCAGGTTAGGCAGGGAGAAGAACAAAGCCTTACTTGAGAAATGAAAACATCACTGTATTGTGTAGTTGCCCACTATTCATTTAAACACCTAGGTAGCATATGGTCATATACCTATGAGCTACCTAGACTGTGAGTTAACCTTCTTCCTGATGCTGACATCTTTGCTTCATCCTGTCCCTCGTGAAAACAGATGTTAATCTCCTGTCAATTAATGTAGACCCTAGGGTACTGCTCCAAAGAATGGACCAGGAAGTGGGGTAGGGACAGCTAAGCAAGCAATACGAGGAACATCACAGTTGAGCCTTTGCTGCCCTCCCTAGAAGGACAAGCAGAAACCCAACCAAATGGAAATTACTACAGTCAGAGTGAGGCATTTTTCTGTTATTTCCTTACTTAGAGATAGAGCCTCACTACTTAGTCCTTGATGTCTTGGGCCTGCCTCCTAGACCAGGATGGTCTTGAGTTCTTGATCCTGCTCCACCTCAGAGTGCTAAGATAGCAGGCTGATTGTTCCTATCAGTTTCAGATTCCCAAATTCTTGTTTGGAAACCAGACCCCTAAGATTCCCCAATAAACTTTTCCAGGTTCCTCCCTCGTAGTGAGGTTAGGAATTTGAATCTGTCAGAAAAACAAGGCTTCAGGAGAGATGATCTAGAACCAGTGAGATAATGCAGCAGGTATAGGTACTTGCTGTGAAGTTTGGTTTCTGGAATCCACACGGAAGGGCTGACATTCACTCCTCCCTTTCCCCCTAATAAATATAAGTAAAAGAATTAAAGACAAAGACTGTTTACATCTGCTAAGCTGAGAAGCTGGAGGGTAGACAATGTCAGGAAGGCTGGTACATGTCCACAACATTAAGGAAGTGGAACATTGAGAAAGTGCAGGAGTCTTGTAAGGACTGGTTCCAAGAAAGTTCCAACAATGTTGGTTCAAGCTCCAAGAATGACCTAAGAAAGAATGGTGGAGCAATAGACAGTGGCCCTGAGTATGGACGAAAAGTTTCTTGTTATGACCTGGATGTGGCCAGTTGAGAGATCTTGCCTACCATGAACATGTTCCCGATTTACAGTGTTCCCTTTCTGCTGGTAAGTTGGGCCATTCGTTCTAATCATTATAATACACCCCTGGCAAGAAAATCTTCAGAAAGCTTCTTTCTGAAAAATTCCTCAGGAAGGTCGCCTATAACTTGAATTAAGTGAGCACTCAGAAGGTCTACCGGGAGGTGCAAAAGGTTTCCGAAGGAAAAGATAAGAAACTTGTCAGCAGTCAGCCAGCAGCATCTCCCACTTTGCAAGGAAAGGGTTCAAGAATTCTTGGCTTTGTTTAAAACCTCTCCCCTGAGAGCAAACTCAAAAACAGCAGCTAATCCTGCTCAATTTTCTCTGATAAATAACTTTGCAGTCCACTTCGGAACAAGCTACCACGTCTTTATAACCATCAGAGAGAGGCTTTCCTAGGCAAGATGGATGCACCTGGTGAGACAAGCATAAAACACTACCCAAGAGTGCGACAATCGTCCCTGAGAAGGGGACAAAAGGAGAACTTCCCGACGCAAGGGGGCGATGTGGACTGTGTTTCTGCCCAGTGGCTGGGGCTGAGGTGTGAATCCCTGGCAGGATGTGCTGTTCTTTTCCTTGGTTTTGCGGCCAAGGCTCTGTGGGTCTTGAACTCTACTCTGTTCTGTACATGTGCCAAGTCTGCTCTCTGGGCTCTCACGGTTGGGAGGATTCTCTGGATTTGACCACACCTTAAAAGGATCGCGAATGGGAGGTAGGCCCACACAGAACATTCCAGACCAACTTCTCAGAGGAAAGGAGGTTTATTATCCCGAGG
>PVIH01026991.1:0-17764 GCA_004025045.1 Sigmodon hispidus | reverse complement strand
CACACACACACACACACACACACACACACACACACACACACCCTACAGCCCGGAGACTTCGGGAGCTCCCATTGTCCCTGAAAATCCTACCCACCATCCCAGATGCTCTGGGCACAGAGCTGTATCCTAGGGTTCTTAAGTCATCCAGTCCATGTTCTTTATTTGGTCAACAAAGGATAGTGTGGTATGGCCTAGGGAGGTTAAGAAACTCATCCACACTCACACAGCAACAGTGTGGCCAGGAGAGTCCCAAACTGGAAGCAATTCACTGGCTTCCTCCCCTGCAGAACCCTGCCCTGGGTATCAAGGACACAGTTGGCTGAGCAGAGCCCAGGGGTGTGACTTTTGGAACACTTAGTTCCTGTTGCCGAGATTTCCTTCTATTTTTTGGTTACTGATGTTTTCATGCTAGAAGGAATCCAAAGGCTCATTCTATCCATGCAGCTATGGTTAAACATTGACAAGATGTGACCGGTATCCCCCCTCGCCCCACACTGAGCTGTGTCTAGGTCTATACTGAGTACTCTGATGAGAAGGAAATAACAGAGGAGGAGGAGGAAGAGGAGGAGGAGGCAGATAAACATGGGACTCTTAATGAGCATCCACAGTATGCCAGGCTCCAGACCTGAATGTCTACCCACCATGACTTTGATTAATCTTTCAGCCATTGCAAAAGGAGATGCCAATATTGTGCCCACTAAGCAGATGGGAAAACTGGGGCTCAGAAAAGACAAAACAAAATTTCCTGGGTTAAACCTAGAAATGATTAGTAGAATACCAAGTCACATCAGTTATCACATTTTTCTAAGTGTTGTGAACCTCCCCTAAAAACAGCGAGCCACTCTAGGAGAACCCGGCCTTCTCTTCAGGCTCCTGTGACCCTTCAGAGGCTAGAGGGCTCTCAGTGGCAATGATATGTTCCCAGCTAATCTCCCCAGGAGCCTGGGTGCTGTCACCCTGTCCCTCCCACTGCACCCAGGGTTTCTTAGCCCAGGAGTGGCTAAGAGGGGGTCTTGGCATGGTGGGTGAAGGAAGTGGGCTTGGGACATGGTAGCCTGACTCCTAGCATGCTAAGCCCTGGCATGTGACTGAGCAGGGCATGTAAACACACAGCTCCCACCTGTCTCAAATGACTGCCCCCAGGAAACCCAAGCCCACAGAGCCAGGGATACCTGAGGACAAAGGCAGTCAGGGCATCAGCCAGAGACCTGTCAAAGAAGGTGACCCAGGCTGGAGCACCCTCAGGATGTGCTCTAAAGAGAGGCAGGCAGCCAGGTGGTGGCGGCACACACCTTTAATCCCATCCCTAGAGATCCCATCTCTGTAGACAGGTGGATCTTTGTGAGTTTGAGGCCAGCATCGTCTACAGAGGGAGAACCAGGACAGCTAGGGATACACAGAGAAACCCTATCTTGAAAAACCAAAAAGAGGCAGGAGAGGGGGATAGGGTGGGGACCAGATGGGACAGGACAGGCAGGTGATGAATGAAGGAGGTAGGTCAGGCTTTTCCTCCACCTGAGACTCAAGGCTGAGCTCAGGGCTCAGGATAGCTCAGATTTGGTCCGGTGATATGTAAATGCCTGAGGCAAGAAGCTTCGGGTTCTCTATGGTGTAGCAACAGCAACTACTTAACTGCCGTGAGGTGTTTAGATTCATGGGACAGTAAAATGTCCCTTGGCCCTCCCAGAGACAGAGGACAATGAAATCTTATCTACATGAGAGGGAGAACCCACATTAACTAAACAGTGTGTCTTCAACTATCACCATCCATTTTGACATTAAACGTAGGCAGGGGGTAAAGATGGCCCAGTGAGTAACCCTAACAACCTGAGTTTGATCCCTAGAACTCGCAGTAGAAGAGGACCAATACCCAAAGCTCTTCTCCAGCTTCCCCTATACACAGTAAGCAAGAAGGACTGGGTGTCATGGCACATGTTAGTAACCCCAGGGCTCGGGTGGCAAGTGCAGAAGGGTCAGGATTTCAAAGCTAGCCTTGGCCACACAGAAAATTCGAGGCCACCATGGACTTCATAAGACCCTATATTAAAATATATATGTGTGTATATATACATATATATGAATAACATTTAAAAAAGCAGAAAGATAGGTTGGGCAGTGGTGGCACACACCCTTAATCCCAGCACTTGGGAGGCAGAGGCAGGTGATCTCAGTGAATTTAAAGCCAGCCTGATCTACAGAGGGAGTTCCAGGACAGCCAGGGTGACACAGAGACACCTGTCTTGAAAAACACAAACAAGCAAACCAGCAGAAAGGGAAGCAGGGCCCGGTGACACATGCCTGTCAGCCCAGCTACTCCAAGGCTGTGGCAGGAGACAAAACCCAATGCTTGTCTGGGCTAAAGAGAGTTCAACCTAGATGGTCTAAGGAAACATTTAGCCACTATCTCTAAAGTACAGCAAAAGGGGGACACCCTAAACACCCCAGACCTGACCCCACAGAAGCAGTTCTGCATGCCCCTCACAGGGACTGTCCCAGCCCACACTGAGCAGCAGGAGCCTCAGGACAGGCAGGAATAAGCCGTGGCTCTGCCCCCTCTGTCCCCCTCATGGTGATCTCGCACCAACTCCATCACCCTCGGCCTTAGTTTCTCCATCTGCAGAAGGGGGCTTTGCAGAGTGTTCTAGCATGCTGCCTCCAAGGATTCAGGAAAGTGACATGTGCAAAGGGTCAGTGCCATGGACAACAGGTGTTGAGCAGAGCTTCCTTCCCCTTTCTCTTACTCTCTACCTGAGGGACTTCATCCTGGGATATAGGAACAAACCTATGGAGCCCCTGGCCAGATCAGACCCTAGATCTCTGCTGTGTCTGACCCTGCTGTGTGGTCCTGATGACTGGATCACCCTCTCTGGACTTCACTTTTCCCCAGCTATGGAATAAGATTTTGAGTTAATCTCTCAGAACCTTTGAGGCTCCAATTAGGATGTTTTAGAGGAAAGTGGAGGTGAGGGATGGAGAGGTAGGAGGGAAGTCATCCTTCCTCCTGGGGACACACACTGGAGTCTCAATGCTATTCTCCTCCCCTTTGTACTTGTGGAAATGCTCCACATACCTCTGGAGCACTCAGCATCCACTACAGGATCACATTCCTCTGCTGGTCCCCAAATCCTTCCTCACAGTGCATCCCAAGCTCCTGGGACAAGCCAGAAAGCCAGGCCAGCACAGCCACGGTCCACAGGGCTGGCAGCCAGCCAAAATACAGCTCCCGACTCTGTGTCTAGGTTCACAGGGCAATGACTTCAAACTCAACCCTAGTGACATTTCCCATGAATCTGCCCCACACCCCAGCAGCCGGGTGCCACCTGACACCTTAGGGCTATTCTGGGTAGCTGAGGCAGGACCCAGAGCCTCTGGGAAATGTCTGGAGTCCAGAGGCTGTGAAACAGGTGTGTTCCTCTCCCTCTTGGGGAGAGCAGAGCTCAGGAGGGCTGTTCCAGCATCTCCTTCTTAGCCTATAGACAGCACCCCATCAGAGCCACGGAGAAGGTCCGAGGAATAGCTGGTGGCTGAGGAGGCTGGAGGGCTTGGAGAAGCCAGTTGACTTCGGGGACAGTAACAGGTCCTAAGAGAATGAGAAGTCCTGGGAAGACGGAGAGGAGGTGGCCAGGAATGAAACTTCGAAAGCTCAAATTTCAGAATGAGAAGGTGTTAAAGCCTTCAGAGAGTAATAAATCAGGAGACAGGCTGGGTGTGGTGATGCACACCACTAATCCCGGAGCTCAGAGGCAGGTGGAGACTGAGAGTCCAGGGCCAGTCTGGTCTGCAGAGTGAGTTCCAGGACAGCCATGACCTCCTGCGTGAAAGACACAGGAGACCCACTATAAGAAACGTCAGTGTTCCCTTGTGACCTAGAAATGAAACCACAAGGTTCTACTGTGAGAATGTTGCCAATGACCTTCAGAGGAGCAAATGTTGGGACTGAGGTGAGATTGGCTTTTGGACACTATTCAGGAATGATGTCAGCCTGGGCTATCCCGGGGTCAACTGGATCAGTGAGGGGAGTAGCACAGAACATATGTCTGGAGTCAGGACCACCCAGCATTCTAAGAACTTGGGATGTGTGGTGTCGCATTCGTCCTGGGTGGTCTCACACTCCTGCTTTGCCTGGCAATGTGGGTCTCCCTCCTGGAGCTCTCAGAGGGAGAAGAGCCCTGGAGAGTGTTAGCAGTTGGCAGAGCATTGTGTTGGTGAAGCTGGACGCCAAAGTCAACATTGTCCCTGCACCTCAGCCTCTCACAGAGGTTAGAGGGCCTCGGCTCTGCACTGGAATCCTCTGCCAGCCCTAGCCTCACTCACGGGCCACATAGGTGGCTGCTGAGTGGCTCTTCAAAGCCTGAATTTGTTCCTTTCTGAAATGGGTGTGATTGTATTTCTCTCCGGGGCCACAGGCTCCTGGAGACATTTGCCGTATGAGAGACATGTCACTCACCCAGTGCCGAGCTACAGCAGATACTCCAGTAGAATGCCTTGCATAGCCATCATCAATGAGATGCCTTGTTACATGAGGCTCATGGCAGGTCCAAGAGGATGGGAAACCAGAAAGTGCCTCTTCCCAGGACCTTATGGTCTTTCCATTTCCTTCTGCGCCCACAAAAGTGATAGTCGGGTCAGTGGGAATTGAACTGTGGACAAAAGAGGCCCCTGAATGTGACTCCAAACCCTGTTGGGCTAATGCAACCTGGGGTGGGTACCATCAGCACCCTCCCTATTTCAGGACCCTCCTTCTACCCAGGAGGTACCCCCAAAGGAACTAACTGGGGTGCATTTCTTCCCACCCAGCTTTCACTATGGCTGAAGTCATAGTTAGCAGGAGACAAGCTCATTGGGTCTAGAAATAGCATATTTCATGGGGGTGTGCCCCCATACCTCCCCAGCAGCGCTCCACCCTCTTCCCTCCAATTACTAAATTGTGACAGTTTTGCCTCCCCAGGCTGTTAGACAGCAGCGGGAGGCATGAGAAATGTTCCTGGCATCTTGCAGGTGGTGGCCAGGGATCCCACTAAACACCCTACACCCAGAACAGTCCCACACACACAGTTCTGTGGCTCAGAAAGTCATTAGCACTGCTGTTTCTGTAGGTACAGCTGCTAAACCAGAACCCCAAGTTGCAGGCGAGGGAATGGGAACAGAGAGAGGCTGGGAAACCTGCCCCAAGTCACACAGCTCATTACGAGAACCAGAGTTCCAACCTAAAGCCTTCTCGGGTTGAATCTTCTCTCTGCCCCACAGGCTCCACAGACAGAGCCTCTTCATGAGAAGTTATGGAATGCTTAAAGTTCCCAAGAGAAAGGGTCAGCCAGGACCCTGCCCTGCATTGCCTATCTGAAGCTGGCTTCACAGGCTTCCTTAGATGGACAGGGGCTAGACATGTGATTTTTTCTCAACAAAAAATAAAATAAGGAGAGAAGGAAAAGAGAGAAAACCAGAGGCAGAAACACAGACAGACAGACAGACAGACAGACAGACAGACAGACAGACGTACGTGTGTACAGATGAGAAAGGCCCGAAAAGGGAATTCTAAATATTGTGACCCCTGGTTCTATTAATACCACCTTGTGACTTTGAACATGTGAGTCTCACACATGTACAGTGAGGAGCAGCCCCCCACCCCCACCAGGGTTTGCAGGGACCTGCCCGCTTCCAAACCTTATGTGTCTGCTGAGGTTCTCTGGAAGTGGTAGCATAAGCAAGGCTGGAGATGATGACCTCAGCAAGGCCCTCTACAGCAGTCAAGTGAACAGGGGATGGGGTGAGGGAACTGCCCATTCCCCCTGGGCTCCACCAACCTCAAACTATCTGGCTGGCCCTTCCACTGACCCTTGTCTCTTGCCTACAGAGATCTCGCTGGATGTCGATGCAGACCGGGATGGCGAGGTGGAGAAGAACAACCCTAAGAAGGTTACTGGCCTTGAGGGTGGAAGCTGTCCCAACTCTAACATGGGGGGGGGGGCTTCCAGGGCATTGCAGGGACTGCAGGGTGGCACATTTAGCCAGAGCTGTCTACCAGAATGGTCAGCTGCTACTTCACAGGGCTGGACATTGAGGCTCAAAGCTGGATGCATATGCAACACACAGCAGGGATGGGCCCAAGACAAGCCAGGCTCTGCTCTAGGATCAACTCCCCAGCACCGGTATGTCTGAGACAGAGGCTGCCCAGGGAAGGCATTTGTTCCCCTTATGCCTTTATTATTATTATTATTATTATTATTATTATTATTATTATTATTAAAGGGGTAGGGAGTTGTGGTAGTACACACTCTTAATCCCAGGCAGGCCTGGTCTACATAGAGAGCTCTAGGCCAGCCAAGGCTATATAGTGAGACCCTGACTCAAAAATCCAAACAGATAAAGTTAAAAGCGGCTTGGAGAAGTGGCTCATACCTGTCATCTCAGCATTCAGAGGGTGCAGACAAGAGGACTCAGAGTTCATGGCCAACTTAAACAGACCCCATCTTAAAAGAAAAAGTGCTTTATAGAGTGAGTTCTTAAAAATAGATTGTAGGGGGCTGGAGAGATGTCTCAGCCATTAAGAGGTTCAATTCCCAGCACCCACATGGCAGCTCACAGCTGTTTGTAACTTTTAGGGGATCTGACACCTTCACATCGATATATATCCAATGTACATAAAATAAAAATAAACAAAATTAAAAAAAAACAGATTATAGGTCTTGACAGTCTTGCACAAAATCCTCAGGATGTAGCTCAGTTGGTGAGAGTGCTTGCCTCGAATGCAGGAAGCCCTGGATATGATGCCCAGCATCAATCCTGGGGCAACCACAGCAAAGTCATCCAGTGCCTATAGATCTGAATTAGTGAGAATTTCCATACCTTGACCAGTGAAATTGTCACAATGTCTTTGCCCACTCTATGAATACCTTTTATGCTAGCTAGTAATGGTGGATGCCAGAAATCCTGGACCTCAGGAGGTAGAGGCAGGAAGATCAGGAGTTCAAGAACATCCTCTGCTACATGGAGAATTAGAGGCCAGCCTGAGCTATGTGAGACCTTGTCTCTAAACAAGAAATTCATCTCTTATATTTTAGGACCAGATCAGGTCCAGGGAACAACAATAGAGAAACCAAAGTTCAAGAAAGGATGACATACATTGTAACCATCCTATGTTTTCAGTATCAAGGGAGGACCCTGCACAGAGCAGGGCAGCTGCCCTTGGGGTCAGAAAGGCTCCTTCAAGGAGGGCCAGGTGTGCTGAGTCTGACAAGTGTGGGGTTGATTGGGAAAGAGGGACCAGCAAGGCAAAAGTCTGAGAGTTTCTAGGGTGCAGAAAGACATTTATGTGACTAGAATGGACCGGATAGAAGAAACCGGATGGTCTCACCAGCCTCATGGAAGATCAGAGAATCCACGCTTATCTGAGTCAACAGTGAGGGCTTCAAGCAGGGAAGCGGTATGATCCGGTTGGCGTCTGCTCTGGCACTGTGGCTAAGGATGGAAAGCAAGGCAAGGTGACGGCCCCCTTGGGAGCACTCAGAGCGTGTCTGGATTCAGTCATCTCAAGCCTGTCTTAGAATGCCAGTTCTTGTCACCGTCTCTGCCAAGCCTGATCACCTCACACCAGAGCTGAGACCCACATGCCCTATTCAGCCTCTTGATCTTGGGTGATCATACAAGTCCTTTCCTGGTGGCACTTCAAGCCTTCCAGGTCACTCCTGGTGTCCCAGTGGGTAGGAACTATTCCTTACCACATGTATCCCTCAGAAGCTGTACTTGGATGGAATTAGGGAAGGCGTTGACCTGTGTCACTGCTTTTGCAGGCTTCCTGGACCTGGGGTCCTGAGGGCCAGGGGGCCATCCTGCTGGTAAACTGTGACCGAGACACACCCTGGCTGTCCAAGGAGGACTGTAGTGATGAAAAGGTCTACAGCAAGCAAGGTGCCAGAGGGGCCACACTGGGGGACATGGATGTCCTGTCCTGGGCAGGGCAGAGGCTGAGGCAGGAGATAATGATTCAGATGTTTAGTGCTCAAAGGTCATGACTGTAAATACAGCTCAACTGTACCTTTACATGCATGGGTAGAAGAAAGCCTGTAGGGGCTGGCAAGAAGGCTACAGCAGATAAAGGCATATGCCACCAAGCCAATGACTTGAGTTCACTCCTAACTCACATGATAGAATAGACTCTAGCAAGCTGTTCTCTGACCTACACACACACACATACCATGGTACGCATACATGCATACATACACACAGATAGATAGATAGATAGATAGATAGATAGATAGATAGATAGATAGATAGATGAAGCAGGCAGATCTCTGTAAGTTCAAGGCCAGCCTGGTCTACATAGCGAGTTCCAGGCCAGCTAGTTGACCAGTTTTCCCAAGAAGGAAATAAGTTCCTTTCCCTTAGGCTTCTGGGTAGCTTCCATGATGCATGCATGAGGGAGGGGCCTTGTCCTGGTGGGAAAAGTACAATTATGAGATTAGTTCCCACAGACCCTCCTCCTAATCTTTTTTATCTGCCCACAGACCTTATGGACATGTCTCAGATGATCCTGCGGACCAAAGGCCCTGACCGCCTGCCCGCTGGGTATGAAATAGTACTCTACATTTCCATGTCGGATTCGGACAAAGTGGGCGTGTTCTACGTGGAGAGTGAGTGATCATTACCCTCCACCCCAAAGCCCTGTGGCCACTGCCCTTCTCTCTGCACAGGTGACCCAGGCTATGGAGTCCATGGAGTGACCCACAGATACATATCTCTCCTCCCACAAGGAGATTCAATAGCCTGTGTTCACATGCTTCTCTCTAGAGGAGAGGGGAGCAAGGGCCTTTGAAGGGCCTTTGCTTACAGGATATCTGAGACCAGATAGACACTTCTTCCAGGTATTGTCTGGCATTTCTGACTTTCAAAGTTCCCTGAAGCTGATGCCATGGATGCCCTTCTTCTTCCTGGTGGTGACAGGGTACCCTGGATGCTACTACATAAGAACCATACTCTACCTTGGAGCTGTCCATCTAATCTGCTTGTGCCGTAGAGTGCAAGTGCAGTGAACATAACTTTCCTCTCGTTCTCTCTGCCCTGGAGGAGCTGCCTCTGAGTGAGGAAGACAGACAGGTCAGAAGTGGAACAGATCAGGACTCAGGGAACGTTAGCACAGAGGCTGAACCGGCTAGGTGGTCCAGGGAGGCTTCTCTGGGGATTGACATTTGAGTTGAGACTCAGGGAAAAGTAAGAAGGAGCTGGGGAGGGGGAGGGGAGCCAGGGAGGGGCTGAGGGAGGAGCCGGGAGGAGCTGAGGAAAAGCCAGGGCGGGGCCAGGGAGAGCGAGCTAAGGAGTGTGCACAGTGGAGACCTGCTGCTCAGAAGAGGAGACTGGTTCAGTGCTTCAGAGAAACAGAAAGACCAGGCTGGGGAGGAGCGTTCTTAGAGAGGAGTCGAGGTCAGCCAAAAAGCAGGGAGGGTCAGAGTGAAGACAGTGTTTGTGTTTTATTCTTAGCTCAGTAGAGAGTCACCTCAGGGCTTTTGCTTGTTTGTTGAGACCAGGTCTCATGGTCTCTAACTCTGTATGTAGGAAAGGGAGGGTGACCTTGACCATCTGACCCTCCTGTAATCGCCTCCCAAGTGCTGAGATTATGGCCACACATCACCCTTATGCCCCATAATATGGTGTTGAAGATCAAACCAGAGCCTGGTACACGCTGAGCAAGCACTCTACACATGAGCCTCATCCCAAGCCCCCAGAGGTTTGGGGGCAGAACTGTTAAGATCTTCTACTCATGAAAAGAGTCTCTCTGTAAAGTATCTTGCAGTCTGTCAGGTGTTATAGGACCTGCTGTCTGGAGGCTAAAGCCTTGGGACTCTTTCTAGACAGACCCACTAGAAACAGTCATCATACAGGACCCTCACCTCAAGGATGGACTAGGCTGGGACAGTAGTGGACAGAGCCCCATGATGCTCCCATCTAGTCTCTGACACATAGTTGAAGTCAGACTGGCTTTACTGCCCCAGGGGCTGAGAAGTTGATATTTGCATGGTCCAGATAAGAGTCACCATGTAGCAGAAGGGGACCCGGAGAACCCAGTCTGGGCTTTGACTCAGCCTTGGCATTGACATCCAGGCATTCTCTAGATGCTTTTTCACTTTGCTGACTGGAGTATACTCAGCCTGGCTTCGTTCTCACCTTCACTGGCCATCTGAGATGGGTTCTGAGCAGGCAAGAAAGAGCTCGGACTGTGAGTGGGTAGAGAGTGTCCCCGGATGTCTTAGCAGAGCCACCATTCTATAAGGACAGTAGCTGCTGGGCCAGGGACCACCTCCCTAGTCAGTTCCCTGTAGATATGGACTCCAGGTGATTTAGTTGCATTTCTTGCTTTTGTGATAGATACTCTGGCAAAAACAGGTAAGAAGAAAAAGAGTTATTTCATCTCATAGTTCCAGGTTCCGCCCATCATAGCAGGAAGGCCATGCTGGAAGCTGATCTCTTCTTTTCTTTCTATTCAGTCCAGGGTCCAGCCCGTGAAATGGTACCACCCACACTAACTCACCTCAGCTAAACAATAAATAAAAGACAGGCATACTCACAGGCCAATCCCATCTAGACAGTTATTCATTGAGACTTCTTCTCAAGTGAGTCTACCTTGTATCAAATAGACAATTGCCCAGGAGAATACTCTGAGTCACCAGGGCCCAGCAAAAGGCACAATTAACCTTACATTTTGGTCCAATATTCTTTTCTTCCATGGAAGCCTATGGGGGATTTTGTTAGAATCTGAGTACCTTGTGTGTAATGTGTTATGTTACTTCAGTGTCATGACCTATAGCCTAGGAGAGACAGCCCAGGAGCCAGGCTCTGGGATTCCCTAAGGGCTTCCTCTGTGGTGTGGCATGGACTGTACTGGGAACTCACTGTCATGGTGGCCCATTGAAAGCTCTCTGTAAAATAGTATCGATAGCTTTGGTTGGATTTATGTGAACTGGCGATTATTATAACAGAATTCTCCAGTGCTCCTTGGAGGATCTAAAATCTTACTCCTCCAGTCTTGGGTCTCCCCAGAACCCCCCAGATTGGAGACTTACCTTCTCCAAGGACACAACTTGTCCCCATTTGTTCAGGACCTCCCTGGTTTTTAGCACTGGAGGTCTGTCATGCCAAGACAACCCTTCCTTCACAGGCAAGCTGAGACTCTAGTCACATTATCTGTTTCTTTGCAACTGGAAAAGTTGTGCCAAATCAGGCCATGTGCCGACCAGCCAGGGCAAATGACTGGGGCTCAGGAGAGGCCAGGGTTGCCTGGCAGGTCCAGCACAAGGCTGGGGGGGGGGACACTCAATAGAAGTGCATTGTCTGTACCATCAAGGACAGCCAGCCAGGCCGGGGGTGGCAGAATCTGCACCAAGCTGAGGACTGTGGACAGCGATGGAGGTTCTTTGAAACAAGGACTCTATTGTTTCTGCATGAGATTCAATCTGCCTGGCGCTGGTGCTAACTGGCAGAAAGCAGCCCCAAATAGAATCACGGAGCATAGGCTACACGGCGAAGAGAAAGCCAAGCCGCTGCCAGCTGCCAGCCACTGTGCAGAACGCACCCTCCTACCAGACCCACCTCCCTCTGCTACATCCCCTCTGCCCATGAGAGCCTAGAGAAACTCAGTAACTGTGGCATCTGTGAGATCTGGGTGGCTTCTATGTTTGACCATCACTCCCACAAGAATAGTTGAAGTGCAGCTGTGTTATGTAGATGTTGTGGGTAGGGAAGGGGAGCCACCATAGATACAATCCAACTGGATCCCAGGAGAGACTGTGCCCTCAGAGCACCTGCTGGTGGATTAGGGTGAGAAGGTGTGTGGGACCTTCAGAGTCAGGGCGTTTGCATCTCAATGCTCAGTATCACCTTGGGAGGCTAAAACCACTCTGTGCCTCCTATGTGGAAGGTGCACAAAGGGCACACTAGCCACACCCAGATTCTCCTCCCAGTACCCTTAGGTCCCAGCTGTATCCCCAAGGTTACTGAAGTCAGGGATGCTGTGCCGTCTGTAATGACCCTGTGACATGGGGGCTGCTATCCCCTACTTAGCAATTGAGTGACCTGTTTGAGAGGTTAACAAAGTTAACAAAAGGCTTGTAACTTGCAAAGTCCAGATGATGCCTGACCTGAGGTCCCTCTGATTTGGGAAATCAAGAAGGTCACCTGTTCATGGTGCCATTCATTATTAGGGTCCATGTGAGCATGCTATCCCTAAAGGAGGTGCTGTCTCAAGCCTGCATTTCAGGGTACATTGGACTTGACAGATTTGGGCCCTATGTACTGGGAATAGTCGTGATCCATGTTCTAACCCTTGGACAGCTGGTCATTAACCGATGTATTGTCATTGGAAGTGCTAAGCTGAGCCTGTTCTGCCCTTTCAGCTTTGCAGGGCCTAAAGAAGGTGCTTCTGGAACTGTGTAGGGTCCTATCGCCAGGCCTTTGCCAATGCAAGTATTTCTTTTCGTTCACATGCTTGCAGGCGCCCAGCTGCCTCACAAGGGCGGGCATCAAAGCCACTTCCCTCTGCTCAGAAGTCTCCCCTGCCTCCCTGCCCTTCTTCACCCTGAGTAACAGACAAGATCTCCATTGTGACACTGCCGTTAGATACATCCCACATCCGCTGTCTTATCATCGGCTCAGCATCACTCTTAAGACACAGAGGTCGTACCATGGCCTTTGGCTCCCTGAAGGTCTTTGCCTATGCTGGCCTGAGTAATTTAATTCATGGGCTTCGATCAAGCCCTGAAGTCTCCCATGGGCCTCTCCCACAGGGACTGATAGGAGCCAATTGATTCATTCAATGGATGTTTATTAAACATGACCATGTGCCAGACAGACAGATGGCCTAGCAGGGCTGGCTCTCACAGACAGAGGGCCTGGCAGGACTAGCTCTCACACTGGCAGCATGCATTTATACAGGCTGCAATGTGGAAGGTCTATGTGGACCTAGGCTTGCTCTCTGGGAATCTACAAAGGACTCCCTGAAAGAATGAAGGGTACCAGTCTTCCAGGCAGAGGGAACAGCACTATAAGGGGCTGGGAGTTTCATGGGGCAAGAGTGACTTCCTTCACACCCAAGATCCACACAGCAGAGTTTCCACAACATAGAGGATAATTTCTCAAACACATGGCACGCTCATGTTTTATTCATACAAAGAGAATAGGAACTTGGCATTTGGAATTACATATGAATTGGAGGCCCTGCCTAGCCATTTCTGCTGTCTGAGCCCATTTCCTCCTCTGTAAAATGGGAATAACACCTCCATACTGCTACGCTAGCCATGCTACTCCCCAGACAACTCATTTTCCAGATGAGGAAGCTAGAAGCCAGCTGGCACACAGCATTCCCTAGACTATGACAATGACCAGTTTGCACTGTTCTATGCGTTTCTCTGTGTCTAAAGGACAAGTCACTCTGCCCCTTGTCCCCATCAGAGAGCTCCCTGACCTCCGGATGGGAGAGAGTCCTAACATGGGTTCACCCCTACAGACCCATTCTTCGGCCAGCGCTACATTCACATCCTGGGCCGACAGAAGCTCTACCACGTGGTGAAGTACACGGGTGGCTCTGCAGAGCTGCTGTTCTTCGTGGAAGGCCTCCGTTTCCCTGATGAGAGCTTCTCGGGCCTGGTCTCCATCCACGTCAGTCTGTTGGAGTATATGGCTGAGGTGAGAGCCACGGGCCTCCCCCGTGCAGCTATGTTCCTGGCTCAGATCTGGTAACTATGTGAGTGAAGGACAGGAGTGAGGCCTTTCTAACCATGTGACTCTACAGTTCCTAGTTTCTTCATTTGAAAAGTAAGGATTATAGTAGCATTTGTCCCCTGGGAAAGAAATGGTACAGGCAAAAATACTTTGCATATGGAGCCGGAAAGATGGCTCAGCAGTTAAGAGCACTTGCTCCTCTTCCAGAAAAGTAAAGTTCATTTTCTAGCACCCAAGTGATGGACAGGTCACAATTGCCTATAACTCCAGCTCTAGGGGGAATCTGATGCCATCTGGTCACCATGGGCATTGCACACACATGCACATCTACAGAAACACAAACCCACACATAAAAGCAATACTTGGCCCAGTTTCTAACACACAGTAAGTGCTCAGTAAATGCATTGTTGTTGGTCTCACCCACAAAGGGGAAAGCAGGTACCCCAATGTGACTCACTGATGGCTCTTTTCTCCCACACCCAGGGCATCCCATTGACACCCATCTTCACGGACACCGTGACGTTCCGGATTGCACCATGGATTATGACCCCCAACATCCTGCCTCCCATCTCAGTGTTTGTTTGCTGGTAAGGGACTTGCATGGTCCACAAGGCAGGGTGGCAGAGTAGGGTGGAATTCAGGGTCAGAGTGACTTAAATCTAATTCCTGTCTCTACCACTTGGTAGTTATATGACTTGCAGCAGTTCACGTGGTCTCTCTGTGCCTCAGTTTCTCTGAAATACACATACCACAGGCTTGGATTGAGATGATGCCTCTGCATCTATGCATTTATCCTGGCTCAGCCTGTGTGTCCCAAAGGCCATGTTTCTCTTTTCATTTCTCACTCTCAACCCTCTACTGTTTGAGGCTAGGTTCCCAGCTCATTTTGCTTACTGATTCAGCAGATTTTTACCAAGATGAGCATGAAGAGCAAGAAGTATTTATATATGTCTGACTCACAGCTCCAGGGCGAACCCTCTGCCAACCCCTACCCTTCAAGTCAGGATTCCCTATATCCCAGGCATAGCACTTTCTAAAATCTGGGGAGTCAGAGAGCATTGTGGATAGTAGGTTCCTTTGCCATCATTTATCTGTGTGACCTTGACAAAATCCTGCCTAAGCGGGTGGTATTATGTGGCCCATGGCCCCAGTGGCTTTACGAAGTGACCGTGGACACAGACAGGGCTTCATCACCACAACTCAGTCCAGAGCGCCAGCAGCCACTGTGGCAGCAGCCATTTGTGACCACCCAAGGTGATCTGAGATCTCACTCTTCCTCTTGGCTTCTTCCTGATGCTCCTCAGCATGAAAGACAATTACCTGTTCCTGAAAGAGGTGAAGAACCTGGTGGAGAAAACCAACTGTGAACTGAAAGTTTGTTTCCAGTACATGAATCGTGGAGACCGCTGGATCCAGGTGAGGGGCCAGGCCCAGGAGCAGAACACAGTTCCAGCCCAAAGAGGCTTACTGTGGATGTTCTGGTACCCAGTTGCCTGTGTGTGCTGGATTCCTGTCTGCTCAGTGTGACTTCTAGTGGTGACTAAGACTGAAATAATCTGTATCCATTCTTAAGGGCTGTTGATGGCCTCATGAGGACTAGCGTGTGGCAGTTAAAAAGAAAAAGACCAGTCTATGACTAAAGACTCAGAATATACTTGAGTTGTTTCTTGGAAGGAAATATAGTTAAGATATAGCTATTTATGTTCTTTAGATGAGGTCTGTGTCACTTTTGCGATGGGCAGAGTCAATCTGTGAATAGATGCCCTGCCAGTAATTTGCTTTTCAGGAGGAGAGTTGAGGACCAGAGGTAGGTGATGAATGAGACACGCTTCCCAAGCTAGCCTCATTTGTGTTCATTTTGTGTTAAGTCTTCTTATTACGTTGATTTGTTGGGGTGGTCCACACACCACAGCCCACACCTGGAGAAGGTCAGAGGACAGCTTGAAGCAGTTGGTCCATCATGTGAGTCCTGGAATTTGAACTCAGGTCATTGGGCTTGGCAGTAAGTTCTTTATCTGCTGAGACATCTCACTGGGTCTACTTTTGTTCTGATTGTTGAGCCAGGTTCTCACATCGTAGGGCAGGCTGGTCTTACACTCTCAAGATCCTGGCCTCTGCCTTCTGAGTTCTGTTTACAGTTGTACACTGCCATGCCTAGCTTGCTTCTTTTGTAACAAGGTCTCCCATATCCCAGGCTGGCCTTGAACTCACTATGTAATAGAGAATGACCTTGATATTCTGGTCTTCCTGTATTCACCTCCCAAGGGCTGGGATTACACAGGCATGTGCCACCATGCTCAGGGTGCGTTGCACTGGGGCTTGAACCTAGGACTTCATGTATGTTAGCCGAGCACTCTACCACTTGGGTTATATTTCCTGCCCATTGTGCTTTGAGATTTGAAACCAAGATCTCAATATATAGCCCAGGATGGCTTCGTACTCTCGGGCCGCCTCCTCTGCCTCCTGAGATCTGGGTTTACACTCCCATCCACCTTGGCTGTAGGCCCTCTGGGTACCACTACAGCTGAAAGCCCTCCTTATTCTCCTCCGCAGGATGAAATCGAGTTTGGCTACATTGAGGCACCTCACAAAGGCTTTCCAGTGGTGCTGGACTCCCCCCGAGATGGAAACCTGAAGGACTTCCCCATTAAGCAGCTTCTGGTGAGATGCTGAGGGTCACCTGGAGTGACAGTGGGGACTCTGAGAGGACAGCACAGTCAGGAGATGTGAGATACCCATAAATAACTAGTCTTCCACTCAGGGCCTCAGTTTTCTCATCTGCAAGATGGGTTAGTGGGCCCTGAGTTCCAGTGTAGCCTGGGAGAGTTGCCTTGTGGGAAATGAGAATCATGAGAGGCAGAGTAAGGCCCGGGTCCAGGGGTCTTGACCCCTGCTGCTGCCCCAACCTACCAACTTGTAGCTAAGTAAGTTTCAAAGAGGCAGGGCAAAAGTGCACAGATGTGTGCTCATAGGGACTTCGTGAATATGAATCTCAGTGCATTAGGTCTTCTAAAGCAATTGGACTTCTCCCCATCCTGGGAGGCCATTGTCACCCCCACTTTGTGGCCACAAGCCATGTAGAGGACTGGAATCTGCCTCTGTGCGCTCTCTCTCTTCACACTGAGCCAGAAGCCAGTGTGCAGCATGTTGCAGAGACATCAAAGATCTAGTTTTCCCACAGTCACATGAAGGACCGATCCCACTATAGCTGTCAGGATATTCAGAGGTGACCCTTCCCAAGTCCCCTCTGAAGAGAGAGCATTAACAGCATATGAGCCCCACTCTGGGATGACAGAGGAACCTGGTCTTGAACAGTACCCCCATATCAGAAAAAGGACCTCAGTCAGGCTTTTGAATTTTCATGAGCCTCAGTGATGTGGGATGTCTTTCTATATGCTATAAATAAAAAAATAAAACTGTCTTAGCCCATGACCGGAATCTTAAAAATAAACAAAAAATAAAAACATAAATAAAAAAGACAAAATTTAAAAAGATGCCATCCAGCCACCCAAAAATCAACATATTAAAATAACACAAATAAGCCACAGGCCATGTAACAAGATAAATTAATAAAAATAAGTTAAATTAAAATATAAGAGCTAACTAACAATATGCCTAAGCCATAAACTAAACAACGTATAATTAATATAAGTGTCTGAGTCATTTTAAGAGGACTAAACAGTGATAGACAAGTCCAGACCTCAAGACAAGGCCAGGCCAAAAACTAATTATTACAAATGGCACCCAATATGGGGCACCAGATATTGTAGTAACATTTATTTGTAATATGTTATATAAATTAATAATATTTATTGAGGGGTAATAAACACTCATGATATAAATTAGACCTTAAGACAATTTTTAAAAAGTAAAATGGGGGGCTGGAGAGATGGCTCAGCGGTTAAGAGCACCCTCTGCTCTTCCAGAGGACCCGGGTTCGATTCTCAGCACCCACATGGCAGCTAACAACTGTCTGTAGTTCCAGTTCCAGGCAAACACCAAGGCAAATAAATAAATAAAGTTTAAAAAAAAAAAAAAAAAAAAAAAAAAAAAAAAA
>PVIH01026990.1:0-17767 GCA_004025045.1 Sigmodon hispidus | reverse complement strand
AGAAGAATACCCCAAAGAAAGGAAATACAAACAATTCACCACCAAAAATGGCAGGAAATATGAATCAATGGTCACTAATTTCCCTTAATATCAATGGACTCAACTCTCCTATAAAACGTCACACACTAACGAGATGGATACAGCAACAGAAGCCATCTTTCTGTTGCCTACAAGAAACAAACCTCAACCACAAAGACAGACACAGGCTTAGAATGAAGGGTTGGGAAAAGATTTTCCAGTCAAATGGTCCTAAGAAACAAGCAGGGGTTGCAATCCTAATATCTAACAAAGTAGACTTTAAGCTAAAAGCAATTAAAAGGGACCAAGATGGTCACTACTTATTCATCACAGGAAAAATTGGTCAAGAGGAGAATTCAATCTTGAATATTTATGCCCCTAATTTAAGGGCAACTACTTATGTAAAAGAAACACTGCTAAAGCTCGAATCCCACATCAATTCTTACACCCTAATAGTGGGAGACTTCAATACCCCACTTTCAACCCTAGAAAGATCAACCAGACAGAGACTCAACAGAGAAATAAGGAGTCTAAAAGACGTTATGATGCAAATGGTTTTAATAGATATCTACAGAAGCTTCTACCCAAACTCAAAGAAATATACATATTTCTCAGCTCCTCATGGTACTTTCTCCAAAATTGACCAAATAATTGGTCATAAAGGAAATATCAACAGATACAAAAAAAAATGGAAATAATCCCTTGTAATATATCGGACCACCATGGCCTAAAGTTAGAGTCCAACAACATCAAAAAACAAAGAAAGCCTACCAACTCATGGAAACTAAACATCACTCAGCTGAACCATCTCTGGGTCAAGGAAGAAATTAAGAAAGAAATCAAAGTCTTCCTAGAATTTAATGAAAATGAATCCACAATGCATCCAAACTTGTGGGACACAATGAAAGCAGTCTTAAGAAGAAAATTCATAGCGCTAGAAGCATATATGAAAAACCTTGAGAAATCCCACACTAGAGACCTAACAGCGCAGCTGAAAGCCTTAGAACAATTAGAAGCAAACTCACCTAGAAGGTGTGGATGGCAGGAAATAATAAAACTGAGAGCTGAAATCAATACAATTGAAACAAAAAGAACAATACAAAGAATCAATGAATCTAAGAGTTGATTCTTTAAGAAAGTTAACAAGATAAATAAGCCCTTAGCCAAACTAATCAAAAAACAGAGGGAGAGTGCTCAAATCAACAAAAACAGAAATGAAAAGGGGGACATAACAACAGACCCCCAGGAAATACAGAGAATAATCAGATAATATTTTGAAAATCTGTATTCCACAAAATGGAAAACCAAGAAGAAATGGACAGCTTTCTGGACAGGTACCATCTACCAAAATTAAATGAAGATCAGATTAATTACTTAAACAGGCCTATAACCCTTTAGGAAATTGAAGCTGTCATTAAAAACCTCCCCAAAAATAAAAGCCCTGGTCCAGACGGTTTTAGTGTAAAATTCTACCAGACATTCAAAGAGGAATTACTATCATTACTCCTCAAACTATTTCACACAGTAGAAACTGAAGGAATATTGCCAACTTCGTTTCATGAGGCCACAATCACCCTAATACCTAAGCTACTCAAAGACACAAAGAAGGAGAATTACAAACCAATTTCCCTCATGAATATTGAAGCGAAAATTCTCAAAAAAATTTTGGCAAACTGTATACAACAATGTATAAAAGATATCATCCACCACTACCAAGTAGGCTTCATCCCAGAAATGCAGGGCTGGTTCAACATATGAAAAACTGTAAATGTTATCCATCATATAAACAAACTAAAGGAGCACAACGACATGATCATATCCTTAGATGTGGAAAAAGCCTTTGAAAAAATCCAACACTCCTTTATGATTAAAGCCCTGGAGAGATCAGGAATACAGGGAGAATACCTAAATATAATAAAGGCGATTTACAAAAGTGACCCACAAAATTCTTCCAAGGAACTGCTACAGCTGATAAACACCTTCAGCAATGTAGCAGGATAGAAGATTAACTCAAAGAAATCAGTAGCCCTTCTATACACTAAAGATAGAAGAGCTGAAAAAGAAATAAGAGAAACATTACCCTTCATAATAGCTGCAAATAGTATTAAATACTTTGGAGTAACTATAACCAAGAAGTAAAAGACCTACTTGACAAAAATTTTAAATCACTGAAGAAAGAAATTGAAGAAGATATCGGAAAATGGAAAGCTCTCCCATGTTCCTAGATTGGTAAGATCAACATAGTAAAAATGTCAATTCTACCAAAGGCAATCTACAGATTCAATACACTGCCCTTCAAAAATCCCAACACAATATTTTTTGGACCTTGAAAGAACAAAACTCAATTTCATTTGTAATAATAGGAAATCCAGGATTGCCAAAACAATTTTACTCAACAAAAGAACCTCCGGAGGTATCACCATCCCTGACTTCAAGTTATACTATAGAGCTACAGTAATAAAAACAGCCTGGTACTGGCATAAAAACAGACTTGTGGACCAATGGAATAGAATTGAGGATCCAGACATTAACCCTAAAACCTATGAACACCTGATTTTTGACAAAGAGGCCCAAAACATTCAATGGAAAAAAGATAGTATATTTAACAAATGTTGTTGGCATAGCTGGATGGAAGTTTGTAGAAAAATGCAAATATATCTGAGCCTGTCACCCTGCACAAAACTCAAATCCAAGTGGATCAAAGACCTCAACATAAACTCAGCCACTTTGAACTTGTTAGAAAAGAAAGTGGGAAATACACTTCTACGAATTGGCATAGGCAACCACTTCCTAAATAGAACACCAGTGGCACAGACACTAGTCCAACAATCAATAATTGGGATCTCCTGAAGCTAGGAAACTTCTGCAAAGCCAAGGACACTGTCAATAGGACAAAATGACAGCCTACAGAATGGGAAAAGATTTTCACCAACCCTACAAGTGATAGAGGACTGATCTCTAAGATATATGAAGAGCTCAAGAATCTACAGCCCAAAACCTTAAATAACCCAATCAAAAAATGTGGTTTAGATCTAAAAAGGGAATTCTCAGCAGAGGAATTACGAATGGCTGAAAGGCACCTGAAAAAGTGCTCATCCTCTTTAGCCATCAGAGAAATGCAAATCAAAACAACTTTGAGATACCACCTAACACCTGTTAGATTGGCTAAGATAAAAGGCACAGATGACAGCCTATGTTGGAGAGGATGCAGAGCAAGGGGAACACTCTTCCATTGTTGGTGGGAGTGTAAGCTTGTTCAGCCATTTTGGATTGCAGTATGGCGGTTTCTCAGAAAATTGAGAATCGATCTCCCCAAGGACCCAGCAATACCACTTCTGGGTTTATAACCTAAAGATGCACATTCGCACTCCAAAGGTATTAGCTCAACTATCTTCATAGCAGCATTACTTGTAATGGCAAGAACCTGGAAACAACCTAGATGTCCCTCAACTGAAGAATGGGTTAACAAACTGTGGTACATCTATACAATGGAATACTACTCAGCAGTAAGAAAAAATGATATCCTAAAATTTGTAGGCAAATGGATGGATTTGGAAAATATCCTCCTGAGCGATGTATCACAAACTCAGAAAGATAAGCAGAGGATGTACTCATTCATTAGTGGTCTCTAAACAAACAAACAAGAAAAAAAATCCAAGCATGCCCAAGCTGCAAAACAGAACCACTGAACAGCTTGGGATCAGAAACACCCTGGACTGACCCTTGGGATCCCACTCCAACTATAGGAACACCTGACTCACTCTTGAGGGAGTGGGGACAAAACTGGATTTGCCAGGAGTGGAGACTGAACTAAGCATTATTGGGTCACTGGGACCATGGGACTGTCTACTGCCTGCCCAAGGAGGGGATGCAGATTTGTGGAGAAGAAAAAATGACCTGATGTGGCTGAGGTTGAAGGGACCTTGAGTAAGAATATACAGACTTCGAAAAAAAAATTCAGATAGAAAGCTGAACACAAAGTAATTTTATGTGTAGCAAACTTATTTGCATTATCACCCTTGATAATTCATGCTTATGATTTTTATTTTCTTTATAGTTATTGTTAACTTATCAGCATTTTAAATTCATATTACTGTTTTTCTTGATAAATACAAAATAAATAAAGAAATAAAAGAAAATAAATTATAAAATTTGAAGGCAAATAAATTTAGCAAGAATTTAGTCATTGCAAATGAGCTGATTCAGGCATAGAAATGTATTCAAATATACATTGAAAGTTTTCTCATTTGTCTGGATCTTATTTTTATGTTTTAGATACTTGGATTACATTTATAGTACCCACAGTGGTTAAGTATCTCTGTGGGACTAGTGAGCAAGAAGCAAACTTTAGGAAAAGGGAAATATAATCCAGTGTTATAAAGGAATAATGAGGAAATAGAGTTTCATGATTAAGTGAGGTATGAGATGAGAGATAGAGAAAGGGTGATAATACGGAGGTATAGCTAAATAGTTAGTGCCTTTTAGAAGGGTATATTGAAACTTACTATTTTAGAATCTTTCTAAAAATAAACGTACATATAAATAAAATTCAATGAAATTTTCATATAATTAGGAAACCAATATTTAAATTAATCATCATATGCTTCCAAATAAATCCAGAGCCACCTCCTAACATGCAGACTTGTCACAATGTTATTTGTTACCCTTCACAACATAGTGGTTAGATGCTGTTTCTGAAGTTACTACATACTTGTGTCATTGAATATGGAAAAACCAGCTAGTGCTTAACAAGAAGAAACACATCTCCTCACTAGTGTTGATACTGCTAAAAGTTACTATATATGCTGCAAGATGAAAAAGTAATCATCAATCTTACACAGATATGAACCCCGCTAGCTACAATAATAATCTACCTACAAAGAATACAAGGAATATCTACTGATACAATAGTGCCACAGCTGTTTTGAGAGTTAGAAGCATTTTTTTTGGTTGGACATACAGATTTTCCATGAGATGTAACTCATACCAGACACTGGTAATAAGGCCAAAAAACTGTGAATATATAGGTTAAGAAAGTGGTTTTCAACTTGCCCTTTCTGGGGAGGGGATGGGGTAATAGGGAAGGAGGGAGGCTGAAGGCTAACTGAGAGGGGTCCTCAGGAGGAAGGGAGTTGGAACAAGGGGATACATGGATAAACAGAATTTATTCTATAAAAATATATACATAAATAAATAAACCTTCTTATGACATTACCTTTTAATATAATTCCTCATGTTGAGGAGACCATCAACCATAAATGGATGGATTTGGAGAATATCGTCCTGATTGAGGTCTCACAAACCAAGAAAGATAAGCAGGGAATGTACTTACTCATTAGTGGACTTTAAGCAAAAGCATTTTTATTTCATTGAAAGATGGTGGGTGAATAAAGATTTAAAACACTCACACACAAATTTTCATTGCTATTTCATAACTATAATTTAATGTGTTAATGTCTTTCTGTATGCTGTGAAATAAAGGAACTGTTTGGCCTATGATAGGCAGCATAGAAGTAGGCAGAAATCAGAGCATGGATAGCAGAAGGAGGCCAGACTTAGAGACATACTCTAGCAGCTGAAGAAGCAACATGTAATGAAATAGGTAAACCATGGGCTATGTGGCAGGACAGATGAATGGAAATAGGTTGAATTAGAATGAAAGATCTAGCTAGCCACATGCCAAGCAAGATGTAATTAATATGAGCATCTGAGTCACTTTGGGGGGGCCTAAGTGGCAGTGGGCAGATCTGGACTCTGGGGCTAGTCTGGGCCAGAAACATCATTGTATAGTAATTTTGCTTCTGTTATGATTTTAATTTAATTTTAAATATCTGATATTAAAGATAGCTAATATATGAATTCTTTGAGAGGTCAAACTCACAGGTTGAGAAACACAGGATTATGGGCCATAGTAGAAAACCTAATACTGTTATTCTATTTAATTTCCATAGCAACAAAATGACTTCTAAATACATATTATGATTTTGTTAGATCATTATATCACCAAACTCTCACCAGAAAATGCTCTTTTTGCAGTAGATAATAATAGGAGACTTTGGAGCTCTCAGATATAAATAAGACATCTCTATCACAGACTTCCTCCTCTAAAAATTCAGGTACAAATGTGGAAGAGAAGCCAAAAGATGGTAGGATCTACATATGGTAAATTACTCAAAGGAAATAACCTTTTTTAAATTTTCCTTTTCCTTTTTTTTTGAAAATCAATATCAAACTATATATAAAAAAGCAAAACATTGAGAAAAGGTAAAAAAAATCCCATATACTAATAAAACTTCTCTTTTCTCTAAAATATATGGAACATAAATTTAAAATCTAAAGCTACCCAAGCCAGGTTAAGCTCAGCTACAGAAAAAGAAAGCACAGTAGTTCACAGCTAATGCCTATGGATGCATTATGACCACCACAAATTTCTGCTATACAATCCTTCTACAGTCAAACCAGAAGGTTTGTGTGTATGTGTGTGTGTGTATGTGTGTTTTAAGCCTTTTCTAAATACAAAAGGTCAGCTGCATGTATGAACTCAGATATTGTGCCAGAATGCATATGCCCCATGCAAGATCAGGCCAGATCAAATCCCACAGCTGTTTGGAGATAAAGAATAATTTTTCATTCAGAGAAGTTCTAGTTATAAGTGATCATGCTCCAGTGGAAAGCCACATATCTAACAGTATGTGGGAAGTATCAATTGGGTATTATTGGTGAAAAAATTAGAGCATAAAGTTTGGTGAATAAGAAAGTGAATATAGACCTAGGAGCAATGGACAGGGAATGAAAATAATTAGAACACATTGTAAAAACTTACTGAAGAACATATGTATCTTTAAGACTAATGATTGTCCTTAGAATTTATATTTTTATAATCATTATTAGAATCCCAAGTTCTACTGTTAAGCTTTCATAAGAAAAACATACTTTGAAGGGAAAACATTATGTATTTATACCGTTACCATCATATATTTGCATTTTCTTTGGTATTACACTTTTTTCTTCCATTGACCCCATGAATTATGCAGATGACTTTGTTCAAATATAAATTTCTGCAGATAAATCTTTTAGCAGAAAATATTTCAACAATGAGTTTTAGGGTCACTTGATTCCATTTTTATCTATACCTGACTGGTGAAAGAACCACTCTTTTACAGAATAGTATGGGTATTTACCACAGCTGTAAGTTCTTGACAGCTTGAGTATCTACTTCAGAAGATGGCATTTCACAGCCTTATCTTCTCCCCCAATATCTGAAAAGTTGTGCAAGTCTTAAAAGAACTTTACTTAATTAGGAATTTTATTGTTGTGAAGAGATGACCACAGTAACTCCTATAAAGAAAATACATTTAATTGAGGTGACTTACAATTTCAGAGGTTTAGTCCATTATCATCATGGTGGGGCATTCAGGCAGACATGCTGATGAAATGTGAGCTAAGGGTTAAATATCTTGATCCACAGTCAATAGGAAGAAGTCTGACTAATATACTGATTGTAGCTTGGGTATAGGTGGTACAAAGACTGCCTCCATAGTGTTACACTTACTTCAAGAACTCCATACCTACTCCACCAAGATCTTACCTCGTAATGGTTTCACTCCCTATGAACTTATGAACGCTAATTACATTCAAAACTACAAAGTTCCACTACCTGGCATATATAAGTTTGTAATCATATCATAATGCAAAAAGTATTTAGTGTAACAACAAAAGTCCCTACAGTTTATTACAGTCTCAACAATGTTCTAAATTACATAGTTCAAAATACCTTCTGAATTTCTTACAATCTCTTAGCTGTAATCCCCTGTAAAATCAAATATACATTAATCTTCTAAAACATAGGGAAAAAAGCACAGTGAGTAAATACTGGACCTAACCAAGACCAAATATTAAACTGGGCATATGCCAAATTGTTCATCTCCACTTTTTATGTTGAAACACTCCTCAGATTTTCAATTTTATTCTGTTTTTGTGAGTGGCACATGTTCTTTTCTTTTAGACTAGTTCCACTTCCTGTTAGCAGCTTTCCTTTGCAGTTATCTCACAGCTGTGGCATCTCAATCATACTGGGGTCTACAAGGCAAACCAGGCAATGGCATCCCTAAGCTTCCTTTCAATGACACCCCTGACACATATGTAGCATTAGCAACTTTCCTTAGTCATGAGGAAGATTCCATAGCCCCTTCCTCTGTACTTAATTATAAAGCCAGAACCAGAAATCAAAAATTCTAAGTTCTGATGCATGCTGGGCCTGAAACATAATCCCACGTTAAATTACAGCTTCACAAACTTTTCTATTTTTCATGTTTTGTTTTCCACTCCTTAAGCTTGGCTTTCCTAGAACTTGCTCTGTAGACCAGGCTGGTGTTGATCTCAGATATTTTAATTACATCTTCACTACCCTTCTGTTTTCAATGGTTTTTTTTTCACTGCTTAAGCTTTACTATTTTATAACTTACTCTCTAGACCAGTTTAGCCACAAATTCAAAGATGTACTAGCCTCTGCTTTTCAAATGCTTGCTTTAAAGTTGTGCAACACAATACCTGGCTCTCAACTTTCTTTTACTCATTTTTTTTAATAAATTAGAAACTTAGCTGGGTGGAGCCTTGTCCTGCCACCACTTGCTTTATTTTATTTTGTAATCTGCTTAAATCTGTGGGTAAAAATTTAGCACAGTTTTACTTCCTAGGGATTCTTTATTCCAAAATTTATAATTTGTATTTTTACTTCTATTGTTTGCTTTTTCATTAAATATCTTGTTAGATCTTTAGAGTTAACACTAATAACTGCACAATAGAGTCTATGCTAGGATGTGTTGATATTTCCTCTCCCAGCAAAATTGATCTAAATCTCTTTGTTTTAGCTTAAGGCATGCTGTGGGATTATGTTCTGGTGCATTTTAAATATTTGTCTCTTCTACTGGTTTAATAAAGCATCTATTGGCTAGAAGGAGACAGAAAATATGGGCAGGGCTACCAAACTAAGAATACTTTGGGAAGAAGAAAAAGGAGGAGGAGGAGGAGGAGGAGGAGATTAGAAGAAGAAAAATCAAACAGAGATATCTGCAGACTCAGAGAAAAAAAAGGCCAGGGTGCTGCTCTGAAAAAAGTGACTAAGCCTCTTGGCTTATCATGTGTTAAGAATTAAAAGATAGCAAGTCATATGACTGAGTTATAGGCAGATCAGCATGAAATTAATATAAGCCTTTATTTAATTATTTAGGGCTAAGTGGCAGTGGGGCTATGAGTGAGTCTGAATTATGGGGCTAGTCTGGGCAGACTGCTAGAGTCAGACTGGACAAAGGCAAAAAATAGCCATGTTCTTTACCTAAGTATCACAAAAAAGATATCTAAGCAACATATTAAAATTCTTCTTCTCTGCAACCTTTTCTGCCTTTAAAGTTCCAATCATTCCCACAAACATTGTCTTCCATGTTCCTACCAGGATAATACATTAACCAGTGCTTAAAGCATTTTACTGTTTTCCTAGCCCCAAATACCAAAGTCTAAATTCCTCCAAACAAAAGTATGTTCAGGCTTATTACAGAAATGCTCCAGTCCCTGGTACCGACTTCTGTCTTAGATATTCTATTGTAATGAAGAGACAAAATTACCATGGCAACTCTTACAAAGGAAAACATTTAATTGGGGAGTCTTACAGTTTTAGACATAATAGCAAGATATGGCAGCATGGAGGCAAACATAATTCTGAAAGAGGTGAGAGGTATATATTTTGATTTGGAGGGCAAAGAAATGTCTACCACAGGAAAAATAGATTTTGCATAGAAGACTGTTGCTCAGGCATAACAGTTCTCTCAGGGTGAGGTGGGTAGAAGGCATAGAGTCGGTAAGATAGACCCTGGGAGTCGGTAGCAAAGGTCTAACTTATTTGTTCAGCAAAGAGGAGAGCCTTATATATCCTCCTCCCAGCATCTAGATTTCATTACCATCTGGTGATATTGTGTAAATATCCTTAATTGGCTAGACACAATCAGTAGATTTGTTAGGGAGATTTCAAGTGATCAGGAGATCTGACAGTGACTATTGCTAGGCATATTTTGAGCAATAAAGAGATCTGACAGCATCTGTTGTTTGGCAGATCTGAGAGATCATGAATGTTGGACAGCAGCTGTTGCTAAGCAGATTTCAAGCAGTCAGATCAGTTCAGTCAGGTTTATCCATCTGAGGTATATCGGATTCTCTCATCCCAGTATTAAGGCTGGGTTAAGTGTTTCTTTCTAGGGGATGGGCTCCAAGATTCAAGTTTGTGCACAGGAAAATAGTCTAATCATACTCCAAGAGGGTCCACAAACTGCCCATGCTTTTTGACAGTCATTTAGCTTTGGTGAGTTTAAGTCTATTCTCTAGAGTTTCCCCAGTGGCTGTTTCTGATTCAGTGAGCTCCCATTAGTTCTAGCCAGCTGTCTCTGTGGATCTCCTCCTTATGACCCTTATCCCTTTGCTCATATACTCTCTACTTTCTCTCTCTCTCTCTCTCTCTCTCTCTCTCTCTCTCTCTCTCTCTCTCTCTCTCTTGCTCTCTCTCTTGCTCTCTCCCTCTCTCAATCTGGACCAAGAGCTTGACCTGGTGCTTAGCTATGGATCTCTGCTAATGCCTCTATTCATTGCTGGATCAGTGTTCCATAATGACACTTAGGTTGGTCATTTATTTGATTATATGGAAAGTCCTGTTTAGTTACCCCCTCCACTATTGTTTGGAATCCTAGCCAGTGACATCCTGAGGGTTCTTGGGTGGTTGCCTTGTGCCCTGTCTCTTTCATTGGCTCTCTATCAAGACACCCATCTCTGTTTTCTCCCTCTTGGTTGCTCCTCTCATTAAACCATCTCCTTCTCTCACCAGTTTTCCCACCTCTCCTTGTTTGCTACCCATTGTGATCCCAATTTACTCAGGAGATCTCTATTTTTTGTTCCCACGACAATCATTGGATGTCTCTCTACTGGAATACTACTCAGCAGTAAAAAAATGACATTCTAAAATTTTCAGGCAAATGGATGGATTTGGAGAGTATTATCCTAAGGGAGGTAACATAGGTGCAGAAATAGACCTGGTATATACTCACTCATAAGTGGATTTTAGACAAAAGGAAAAGAATATATAGGCTGTAAACCACAACCTCTGAATAGCTTGGGATCAGAAGCATCTAAGCTGTCAGGAATGTTGAACTGTGGCTATTATTAGGCCCATATAGGCTGACTCCAGGTTGGCTCTTCCATTTTGTGTAAGAAAATATATTATGTGCATGGTTTGACAACTGGTTGGAGTCAATTTTCTTCATCCTATGGGCCTGCCTAACTACAGGAGACTTCAGAGCAAGCACTCACTCTGACCCACTTTCTCCAACAAGTTCGTACTTACTGCAGCAAGACTACAGCTCCTAATTGTGCCATTCTCTATAAGCTTATGGGTGTCAATTATGTTCAAACAACCACGGGAATGGTATAAATATTTTATTTAGAGATAATATAAATAACAAAGTACAACTCACATTTATTAATATTTACATTTATAGAATAATACTTGTTTTAAAAGTTAACCTGCTATTGTATAACTTTATAATAGAAATATCAATCATATCTAATAATTTTCCCTATATTTACTGAGTATTCCATTGTGATTATCATTGCTTTGTTAATGGTATTTTCATTAACTTATTTTCAGTGAGAATTCCAAACCTATACCATTAGGTTAATGATGATCCTACATTAGTTTGTAGTCAATGATGAACTATATCTTGAGTAAAAATGAAAGGAAAAGTATGAATTTTAGACTCTTCATGAATTAAAAATTTCTTATAAAATACAAAGTAAGATCAAATTAATTTTGACCATTATAGTAACATTAACTCCTGATTTCATTGTTAGGTGACAATAAGTTATTTATGATACAATTCATCAAACTGACATATAAAACACTAGACTAGTGATTAATTCTATTATTTTGAGGAATATTTTTATGATTCTATAAAGCCACATATATAAATAATTGTACCATTTTAATTAAAAGATGTAAATAAAGAATCAAACATTTCATCATGGCCCAGCATTAGAAAATTTATTAGCTTTTTAATTTTAAAATGTTTTGGTTGGTAATTATTTACTTTGAGAAAGTCAAAATAGCTTTGTAAATGTCCTCTTTTATGAATGTTAATTTGACATTTGAAAGCATATTTGAGGATCTTCAAATTATTCTTTGATTTGTAATATTGAGGCAAGTATTCTGAGAACAACACTGTAAAAGAATAAATATAAATTCAGGCTCTTGTGGTCTGATGTTTTTAAAGAGTTAATTTAATAATGCTTTATTTCATTTCTATTAAAACTATTATATCATGTAACAATAAAATTGATCATACTTATATTTTTATATAAAAATAATTTAACTGAATGATATGTACAAATGAAATTTGAAAAATTTTGTTCTTAAGTGCATCATAAATTTAAATGTATTTTATATTTGTAGTTAAATTGATCATCACCACTAATTTTATTTCATAGATAATGTGGATGAGAATCATAGAGATGTTAGGGAGGAGACAAACATGATAAAAATACATTGTTTAAATTTTTCAAGAATATATATAAGCATTATTTAATTTTTAAATCATGAGTGGTGAAAATTTTGAATATTTTCTTTTTTTATTTTATTATTATTATTATGAACAAAGAAGTCACACTTTCTATCCTTGTCTATCCTTATTCAAGGTCCCTTCCCCCTCCCAACACATCAGTTCATTCTCTCTTCTCCACAACTCCCCATCCCCTCCCTGGGCAGGCTGCAGGCAGTCCTATGGTCCCACTGAGCCAATATTGCTTAGTTCAGCCTCCACTCCTGGCAGATCCAGTTTTGTCCCCCCTCCCTCAAGAGTGAGTCAGGTGTTCCTCTAGGGGGAGTGGGATCCAAGGAGTCAGTCCAGGGTGTTTCTGATCCCAAGCTGTTCAGTGGTTGTGGTTTGCAGCTTGAGCATGCTTTGCTTTTTTTCTTGTTTGTTTGTTTGCTTGCTTGCTTGTTTGTTTAGAGTCCACTAATGAGTGAGTACATCCCTTGCTTATCTTTCTGGGTTTGTGATACCTAGCTCAAGAGGATATTCTCCAAATACATCCATTTGCCTGCAAATTTTAGGATATCATTTTTTTCTTACTGCTGAGTAGTATTCCATTGTGTAGATGTACCACAGTTTGTTAATCCATTCTTCATTTGAGGGACATCTAGGTTGTTTCCAGGTTCTTGCTATTACAAATAACACTGCTATGAACATAGTTGAGTTAATGCCTTTGGAGTGTGACTGTGCATCTTTAGGGTATACACCAAGAAGTGGTATTGCTGGGTCCTTGGCAAGATTAATTCCCAGTTTTCTGAGAAACTGCAATACTGTATTCCAGAGTGGCTGAACAAGCTTACACTTCCACCAACAGTGGAGGAGTGTTCCCCTTGCTCTGCAAACTCTCCAACATAGGCTGTCCTCTGTGCCTTTTATCTTAGCCAATCTAACAGGTGTTAGGTGGTATCTCAAAGTTGTTTTGATTTGCATTTCTCTGATGGCTAAGGATGATGAGCACTTTTTCAGGTGCCTTTCAGCTATTCGTAATTCTACTGCTGAGAATTCCCTTTTTAGATCTGAACTCCATTTTTTGATTGGATTATTCAAGGTTTCGGGCTCTAGATTCTTGAGTTCTTTATATATCTTAGAGATCAGTCCTCTATTACTTGTAGGGTTGGTGAAAATCTTTTCCCATTCTGTAAGCAGTCATTTTGTCCTATTGACAGTTTTCTTGGCTTTACAGAAGCGTCTTTGCTTCAGGAGATCCCACTTATTTATTGTTGGTCTTAGTGTCAGTGCCACTGGTGTTATATTTAGGAAGTAATCGCCTGTGCTTAACCTAACCTATCTTTTATCAGTTGAATATTTTTGGCCTCTTTTTGAAAGATTAGGTCTTGATAGGTTTTTGGGAAATACTCTTGTTAGTTCCGCGCATAAAAGCAAGTACACACTTACAAGGCCACGTGCTAGAGTTTATTTAAGAGAGGAGTCCCAGGTGGGTAAAGAGTCAGAAGAGCAGAACAGAAGTCAGGGGACAGAGAAAAAAAGGGCCAGAGCACACACTTGCAGCTGCTTTTAAGGGAAGGGGCATGCAAGGGTATGTGTCATGGGTCCAGGGAGGTGCTTCATGGTATGCATCATGGGTCCAGGCAAGTACTTCCGTATGCAGGCCAGCAGAGTTTATGTAGCCACGTAGCCATGCCCAGGGGCGTGCCTCCGTGCAAGTTGCATCTCATCTGAGCTGAAGGGCTCAGCTACATGGAATGCCAGGAATCCTTACATACTCCATACAAAAGAATTCTTGGCAATGTAAATTTTTTCAAAATTTCATGGCTGGGGACATGCCTTAGAGGAGAATATAAGACATATTTTGCTAAAAAAAAAACGCAACTACATTACTCCTGGATGCTTATGTTTATACACATATATTAGCCAATTTCTCACCCTGTAGCAGAAAATACTATTTTTTCAGCTGGTAACTTTTTAATTCAGAGACTTATATAACTTGTAAAAGTTCTGAGAATTAATGACTCTTAATAGGACACCTATATCAATCCCTCAAACAATTACAAGTACTCACGATTAAATAGGACACCTGTATCAATCCCTCCAACAATTACAGAATTATATAGAAGTGTGAGAAATTTCAATACAAATGTATCTTTTATACAGTAATAAGTGATGATAAATAAATAGTTCAAAATACAAAATAAAACAAAACAAGAAGTGTGAATGAAATAATTGAAAAAGTTGGAAGATAGAGAAATGAACTGTAACAAACACACTGCTTTCCAAATACCATATAACATTCACAATTATGAATCCTCAAGAGTTCTAACAAGGCTTGAATCAAAACTTCAAAAATTAAAGTTATGAATTAACTAGTTTGAAGTGAGTAAAAATGAGTGTGAGCAAGATAAGAGATGATAATATCATCATAATTGTAAAATTTTGATAGAATATTTTAAAATAAAAATGATTCTTATGAATAAAGTCATATTGTTATTGAAAATAAAAAAAATCAGAAAAAGAAAAGAACAAAATTCAAAAAAATGATTCTTAAAAATTGGTAAATCTCAGTTATTTCTAACTGGAGAGTATAAATTTGCTAAATTACTATTATGTAAACTTACATTCCAGATAGTTTATCACAGCTTCCCTGTATTTAAAATTAAAATAAAATAAGCACTTTTGAAATCTGTAAGTAGATTAGTTTCATTATATTTCTATTAGCTATTTTGAAATCTGGTATAGTAAATTTATCAAATTCTACTCATCACATTTTTTCCATACTAGAAAGATTGCTTAAAGCTTACATATGAACATCAAGCCTTTTGAGTACTGCTGTGTCAACCTACTTTTCTTACTGTATTTGAAGCACTAAACCAAATAACAAAAAACTATGTGGACAGCTAAGATCAAAGAAAAGGAATAGGGGCATTCCTCAGTCAGCAGGCATTTCAGGACTGAAAAACATTGAGTAATCTTGTGATTTTTCTTTCAGAGATAAAGAAAAACTTGAATGTAGCCTCTGGCACTTTAGTGAACTCCCACAAGAAAAAAAGTATGTGATAGTAAGCAACTGATACAACTCTTACAGACTGCCAGAAATCAGATAGTTCTTGCATTTTAAGTGGGAACCCAAAAAGTACATTTGAGAAGTACTGTGTTTACATTATTGTTAAATGAAGGGACAGGTATCTATAGCTCTGTGTGATTGGGAGAAAAAGCACATAACTTGAAATTTGTTTACCAGAAATTATGAAGAACAAGGCAGTATACACACATATAAATTCTTTATACTCTCCAAAATTATGTAATTGAGATGAATTGTAAAAATTGTTAACTATATAAATAATTTCTAAAAAACTGAAAGAGAGCTAGGTGGTGGTTACACATATCTTTAATCCTAGGTCTTGAGAAGCAGAGTTAAAGGATATTTAAGTTTGAAGCCAGGGTGGTGTATACAGTGAGTTTCAGGACAGACAAGGTTACAAAGAGAAACCCTGTTTAAAAAAATCCCCAAGAAAAGGAAGAAAATATGCTTTCTGTAGCTATACAAACACCAATACAAAGCCTCAAGGCACATGAAGAATCAAGGAAGATAAAAGTAACAAAGTAATGAATATAATGTCGCTAGGAATATTACAGAAGTGGAGAACTATAAATATAATTTATTGACAAGGAATTCAACATAATCATCTTTTTTAAAGCAAAATACTGTTTTATTTTACTAGTACAGGTATTCCTATGATAGCCATAACTTCCAGCAAATATCTGACTACAGAATTAGCCTTTTCAGAACTCAAAAAAGTCCCCTGTTGAAATCCTGGAAACATGTATAATATACATATTTTGATTTTCCAAACTGTACAAAATGAAACACATGTGCCTGACAAATTTAATTTCAATTTATACCTTTTTTTTCCTTCTTCTTTATTTATTTTGTATTTATCAAGAAAAACAGTAAAATGAATTTAAAATGCTGATAAGTTAATAATAACTATAAAGAAGATAAAATTATAAGCATGACTTATCAAGGGTGATAATGTAAATAAGATTGCTACACATATATTTACTTTGTGTTCAGCTTTCACACTGAATTTTTTTCCATCCCTGTATATCCTTATTTAAGGTCCCTTCCCCCTCCTGCCACATCAGTCATTTTTTCTTCTCCACAACTCCCCATCCCCTCCCTGGGCAGGCAGCAGACAGTCCTATGGTCCCACTGACCCAGTAATGCTTAGTTCAGTCTCCACTCTTTAAACTCAGTAAACTACAGGAAAAATTTAAAAAATAAGAAAAATGGAGACTATTGTCTTATAGCTATGTAAAAGTAAAAGGCAATAGAATCAAATTTACATTTTGGTGGTGAGGACGGATAGTCATCTTTGAAAAGCATCCGTAGTTTGAATAAACCTCCTTCCCATGGAGTCCCCTTCTTTCCAGGGATAGCGCACTCCCAATTCATCAGGTTCATTGTGCCATCAGGGTTCTTTGTTGGGACAGCCACAAAGCCAAAAGGGTGGTCCTTCCTCCAAGCTTTCCTTTCCTGGGCGAGTCGGCTGAGGGCAGTCCCCGACATATTCAAAGTCCCTGGGCGACCGCAGCCCGGACCGTCGCGGTGGCAGAGGCGCGCTCCTTTGTAAATTTGAGCCACCACTGTTTCACCCAAATGTGTATCCTTCTGGCACAGTGTGCCTGTCCATCCTGGAGGAAGACAAGGACTGGAGGCCAGCTATCACGATCAAACAGATCTTATTAGGAATACAAGAGCTTCTAAAAGAACCAAATATTCAAGACCCAGCTCAAGCAGAGGCCTACACAATTTACTGTCAAAACAGAGTGGAATATGAGAAAAGGGTTCGAGCACAAGCGAAGAAGTTTGCTCCCTCATAAGCAGCGGCCCTGTGGCTCCATGACGAGGAAGGGATTGGCTTGGCAAGAACTTGTTTACAGCCTTTTGCAGATCTAAGTCGCTGCGTACAGTTACTAGTCGCCTGGGAGGGTTGAGCGGGCGCCATTTTCCATTTCCGCCACTGGCATACACAGTCTCGATTCGCTGACTTGCCCCAGTTTTTCATACAGGGTCTCTTCCTTCAGTCTTTTGTATTTTTGATTGTTATGTAAAACTTGCTTTTATTTTAATATTGATGTCAGTATTTCAACTGCTGTAAAATGAT
>PVIH01026989.1:0-17769 GCA_004025045.1 Sigmodon hispidus | reverse complement strand
TTTTGTGTGTGTGTGTGTGTATGGTTTTGTGTGTGTGTATGGTTTTGTGTGTGTGTGTGTTTTGGGGTGTTTGTGTGTGTGTGTTTTGGTGTGTATGTGTTTTAACTTAGCACCTTAGCTGTAAATTGGCCTTTAGATGCAGCCAGCCTTTCCTACTGTCCTTTATCATAATCTAAATAAACTCAAAGGGTGGGCATGGTCTACATTCTTACTTGCTACGCTGCCCTTAAAGCCCAGTGCATTATTGGGGCCAAGTAAATAAGCTTGTGTTTGAAGCATTGGGGACCTCTGGGGTTGCAGGAAGGGGAGGGGGGAGCAGCCAGCTGCTGGGAAGATCTGCCTGGAGGTGGATCCGAAGGAGCAGCTTAGCTTGGCTGAGGGGATGTTGTTAGTCTGAGACAGCCAGTGCATTTTAGTGATCGCTGTTCGCAGAGGCTATAGGAAAGCCATGTTGCCATTATGCTTTTATTTATTGAATATTTATTATGCCTTATTTGTTGTTGTTATATATACTATACTGTAATGGTGAAATGGACTTTCAGATGAAAAATAATTGCTTAAGACTCACTACTACTTTTTTTCTTTCTTTTTTTTTTTTTTTTTAAACACTTTTATTTATTTATTTATTTGCCTTGGTGTTTGCCTGGAACTGGAACTACAGACAGTTGTTAGCTGCCATGTGGGTGCTGGGAGTCGAACCCGGGTCCTCTGGAAGAGCAGATGGTGCTCTTAACCGCTGAGCCATCTCTCCAGCCCCTCACTACTACTTTCAATTTATAATTATATAATTTTCCTCTTCCCTTTCCTGTAGGCTCTCCCAGATACTTAAATTCCTGGCCTCTTTTTTCCATTAATTGTTGTTATAAATAGAGAAAGGTATTGATTATCAATACCAAATGATCAGCCATGAAAACATACATACAGATAACAGTATAGAGACTAAGAAGGTTGTATTTAGGAACACACACACACACACTTACACACACACACACACACACACACACACACACACACACACTTTATGTGACTTAGTCTCACTGTGCAGCCCTGGCCTGGAGGTGTAATCCACACTGGCCTTGAACTCACAGAGATCCATTTGTCTTTGCCTGCTGAATGCTGAGATCAAAGGCAGCACTTCCCACAGCAAGCTTCAGTACACATTACTTTTATTAGAAAACATTTTCAGAGCTGGCTGGATCAGCTGCTCAGGAGAAGGCTGAGGCAGAGGATGGCAGAGTAAGTTTAAGGCCAGCATGGGCAACTTATCAAGACCCTGTCCCAATGTAAACAAAGTGAAAATAGGTCAGAGATGTAGCCAGACTTCAGTCTCCAGTCAGTCTCTGTCTCTGTCTCTGTCTCTGTCTCTCTCTCTCTCTCTCTCTCTCTCTCTCTCTCTCACACACACACACACACACACACAGGGGAGGGGAGAACTCAAAAAGGGAGAACAGCTCTTGAGTGCTGAGAGTAAGATGTGGTTTAGTGGTAGAGCATTTGGCTAGTCTATGCATACCTGGGTTTCATTTCTGCAACCACTACACAAAAAAAAAAAAAAATACTTTTTCTCTTCCATTTTTCCATCCTGCATGCCGTTGTGATATGTTACATATTTAATAAAACCTGAAATATCAAGAGATCAACATAGTCAAAAACTGAGCAAACTGCTCAGGAATTTCATGATCTTTGAGTACAAGGCCAAACATCTGGGCTTCAAGGCACACACCTTTAATCCCAGCACAGGTGTGGTGACCTATGCCCTTAGTTCCATATCTCCAGAGACAGAACTTTCTGTGTTTCTGTGAGTTCAAGGCTGACTACAAATAGAGTAGCTTTATAATCCTAACCTGGATGGGATACAGCTGGCGAGAAGGATATTAAAGACAGTGTAGGAAACCAGCAGAGGGAGAAGCAACCAGGATCAAGGCTGAGGAAGCTGGAAGACAGCTGGGTGAGATTTGACTGTGCTGTTTCCTCTCTCTGACATTTCAGCCTTTTCCCGATATCTGGCTCTAAGTTTCTTTCAATACAACCAGAATTTGTGCAACAATGTGCACCTGTATTTTAGCTAGCAAACCCAATAGCGTATGTACAATCTGCTATATCTGATGTCACATCACATACTTCTTACATAGACCATAACATGTCTTCACCAAGCTTGTACTATTATTAGATTAAAAATACATGCTTATAAAATTCAGCAGATTTGACACATGTATACTCTTATTTATTTCACTCTTTGAATATGCCCCAATTTTGAAGAGTTAGATTGTTTCTAATTGTGCCATTAAATTCCCAAAATTACTTACTTAACTTCTCACTTTAAAGCGACAGCAAAAACATGTCACTTTCTACTCATCTTGAAATTGTGTCAGAACAATTAAGGAAAATGAAGAGAGCTGGATTTTCTCTCCCTCCCTCCCTCCCTTCTAAGGCTTGCGCATGCAAAGCATTACTCTACCACGCTGTGCCTAGACTTTGCATCTCCTGAATCTAAGAAGCCAAATTCCAGGCAAGTCCAGTGAGGTGCAGAGCTGCTGGGAGGGCTCTCCAGTGGAGTATAAATAGGCCTGAGGTACCGGCATGTCCAACCATGCCCTGGTGGGAGCCGTGGGCACAGGCACACAGTGTTTCCTGGGTGTTGTCTCTTTGAAAGGGAGTGGAGCTAGGCAGTCTGAAGGGGGTCCTGACAGGCTTTGACGGAATCTGTAGGATGTGGGATTTAGTAGAATAGAACCTGCAGTTTGAAAACCCTAACATTGCCAATCACTGCTCACTAAACTCAGGGGAAAAGTAAAGAAATCATTCTTAAGGTCTCACTATGTTGCCCTGGCTGGCCTGGGACCAGCCATGTAGATCAGACTGACCTTGAACTCAGATTTCTCTCTGCCTCTGCTTCCTGAGTGCTGGGATTAAAGACATGCACCACCAGGGCAGGCTAAGACCTAATTGTTGAAAAACATCCTCTAGCCTAAAGTAACCTTGCTGGCCTGAGTGTGTCCCTTACCGTAGCCTTTCTGGAAAGAACTGATCAAGGAAGAACTTGTCAGTTATATTTGTGGTGGCTAACTGCCCAAAAGGAGCTAGCAGAAAATTGTGAAACGATACAGTGAGAGAAACGGGAGAAGAAGACAGCTAAACTATAGAAAAGACCAAATACATCCCAAGTAGCCAGGCACTGTGGTGCAGGCCTGTAACCCCAGCACTCAGGACACTAAGGCGGGAGCATAGGGCTTAAGGCTAGCCTCAGCTACACAGTGAGACTGTGTCCCCAAAATAAATAAATAAAAAAAAAACTATTTGCCAGTTTGGAAGATAGGCTTTTTAAAAATGTTTGAGTTTATGAGTATGAGTGCTTGCCTGCATACCAGAAGAGGACGTCAGATCACCCGGACCTGGAGTTACAGGAGGATGTGTGTCTCCTTGTGACACATTCTCTGCACATGATCCTACTCACTCTGGTGGTTTGAAAGAAAATGCTCCCCATAGGTCACTGTGACTGGCACTGTTAGGAGGGTGGCTTTGTTGGAGGAATGCCCCCCATAGGTCACTGTGACTGGCACTGTTAGGAGGGTGGCTTTGTTGGAGGAAGTGCTCTTTTTTTTTTTTTTTTTTTTAAGATTTATTTATTATGCATACAGTTTTTACAGAAGAGGGCACCAGACCTCATCATAGATGGTTGTGAGCCACCATGTGGTTTTGCTGGGAATTGAACTCAGGTCCTCTGGAAGAACAGTCAGTGCTCTTAACCTCTGAGCCATCTCTCCAGCCCCTTTTTGTTGGAGGAAGTGCGTCACTGTGAAGGCGGGCACCAGGGCACCAGTGTGGCACAAGTTGCTTCTGCTACCCGCAAAACAAGATGTAGAACTCCTCCAGCACCATGTGCGCTTGCATGCCGCCATGCCGCCATGCCGCCATGCCGCCATGCCGCCACCCGCCGTGACAATAACAATGGACTAAACCTCTGAACTATAAACCAGCCCCAATTAAATGTTTTTCTTTATAAAAGCTGCCATGGCTGTGGTGTCTCCTCACAACAGTAGAGACCCTACACTGAGCCATCTCTCTACCCCTAGTCTATACTCTTTAAAAAGAGATAGAGGAAAGCCACAAAGGGAAAAGAACATGAGTGACAGAATTTAGAAAAGAAAGGAGAAAATAGAACCAAACAGGATTCAGCATCCTCCAGGTTTGACTGCAGAAAACACACGGGGAAGAGTTGGCCAGGCGTGTAAATGGAGGCAAGCAAAATGAAATTTGTCAGGTGTTGGAGGGGAAGAGATGGCCATGGGACAGAGAGCAAACATGCAACACTGGCATCCCAACAGAAATGAGGGGAAAAGTGACCCAGACATTCACTGTCCCCAAAGTTCAAGGAAAATCTGGGTATACAAATCTAAAGGACATAGTTGGTCCCAGAGAATGTTAACACAGCAAAACCATGAAAATGTGATGTGGCGGAGCAGACCTGTAATTCCAGCAATTGGGAGGGAATCTAAGGAAGATCACAGGTGCAACGTCATCCTGGGCTACATGAGACCATGTGTAAGTGTGGGTGTGTGTGTGTGTGTGTGTGGGTGTGTGTGTGTGTGCGCGCGCGCGCGCGCGCGCGCGCGCGTGTGCGCACACAAATTCTAAGACACTGAGATGGCATGGTGCAGAGAATTACGTTGGATGTAGTAGCCTGATGATCTGAGTTTGATTCCCGGAATCCATGTAAAGAGGAAAAACGCCAGTTCTACAGAGTTATGCACTGAACTCCATGCATATGAGATGTGTGCACAGAAGAATAAAAATTATAGAGTGGTATGAAATTATAAAACTTTGCACTAAGGATTGTTAGAGTCGGCGCCCCAAAACAGAGAGCTTCACTCTGATATTGGGTCACACAGAAGCTTTATTAAACACGAACTCGCGGGTCACACAGCACGAGAAGAGGCTGGCGACCCCAAATCTAAGGCTTGCAGGCCTTTTATGGGGCAGTTTTACCAGGGCAAGGGAACAGGGTCTTCCAGGGTGCAGCCACCTGGCCAGGCCAGATGTCTGGGCGGGTAAACGAATTCCAAGTTACGTTAGACATCAGGTATTTTAAGCATCAGGCTAACTTCCTGACTATAGGGCGTGGGAGCAGGGTGTAACATTTTTTTACAATTAGCAGAGCTGGTGGGGAGGGGAAGTCTCCTTTGTTTCTCTTACAATGGCCTTTCAGGATATAGCTAAGTAGTAAAGTGATTTTGTATCATACACAGTCCCTCAGTTCCAGAGAGGGAGAAGGGAGAGATCTGGATTGCAGGACCTAAAGAAACCAGTGAGCGTGACAGATCACATGACCTCATGGACTCATAGGTTAATCTCACTTCCAGTGTTTTCATAATCACATGTAAAACTCATGCATTCATGAATGGGATACAGCATGGAGGTACATACTTGTAAAGCAACACTCCAGAGGCTGAGGCAGAAGGATCACATGTTTACAGCTAATCTAGGCCTATAATAGTGACTTGGATATTAGCCGGTCACAAATTTTTAAAAATTTTGAATGATGCTTATAAAATTTCTAAGCAATTTACATGTTAACCTATTTCATCATATGTATATATATCTTCTCTTTGTTGGTTTCGCGTGTGGAAAGAGACACACACACATTACCCCTGGGCCACACGAGAGTTTATTCAGGAAAGTTGCCAGGCAGAGAAGCAGAAGAGAGGAGACAGAGTGCCATATAGCATCTCCTTTTTTTTTTAAAAAAAACTTTATTTATTTATTTATTTATTTATTTGTCTTGGTGTTTGCCTGGAACTGGAACTACAGACAGTTGTTAGCTGCCATGTGGGTGCTGGGAATCGAACCCAGGTCCTCTGGAAGAGCAGAGGGTGCTCTTAACCGCTGAGCCATCTCTCCAGCCCCACCATCTTCTTTTAAGAGAAAGGGTGGGCGTGGATTTACATAACCACACCTAGGGACATGCCCTTCATACGCAGCATGTTCTGCTTCACCACATGGCCACTACATGCCAGGAATTCCTATTTTACCCAGCACTACGTTGTGTGCCAGGAATGCTTACACTTAGTCGCTGTTCTCACTGATCTGTGAGGAGACACCATGACCAAGGCAACTTTTACAAGAGAAAACATTTAACTGGGACTGATTTACAGTTTTAGAGATTTAGTCCATCGTCATCACGCATGGCAGCAGTCACGGCTCTGGAATAGGAACTGAAAGAGCTCTATCCTGGTCTGAAGGCCAAGAAGGAGAGAGACCCCACTGCCCACCCCCAGTGAGACACCTTCTCCAAAAAGGCCACACTCCAATGAGTTCACACCTCCTAATCCTTCTAACCCTGAATAAGAATAACTATTCTTATTCAAACCATCACAGGCATTATGCAAACTCTTCTTAGACTGGGACTTGATTCTCCAGCTCCTAAAGAAACTGATAGAGGAAATACTTAAGCCCACCTTTAGACAGTGAGGCCTGGCTTTATAGGCCTTTAATCCCAGTGCTGGAGAGACTGCAAATAGAGGCTAGTGCAAATAGAGGCTAGTCTAGGCTACAGAGTGAGTTTCAAGCCAGCCAAGGGTATATAGCTAGACGTCTTCTCAATAAATAAATAAATATGGAATAAAAGGAAAAAAAATGTCAGCACACATGGTGACAAATGGAGCTCACATTTATTTACTGTAGGACCAAGGCTACATAACACCACAGCACACAGCGTAAGCAGCACAGACTTACATGTGTAGTGAAGTAATAATTGATTGTGTACTATTAGGACTAAATGATAGAATATTAGTATAGGGGCTGGAGAGATGGCTCAGCAGTTAAGAGCACCGTCTGCTCTTCCAGAGGACCCGGGTTCGATTCCCAGCACCCACATGGCAGCTAACAACTGTCTGTAGTTCCAGTTCCAGGCAAACACCAAGGCAAATAAATAAATAAAGTTTTTTTTTTTAAAAAAAAAAAAAAAAGAATATTAGTATAACACATGAAAAGGAAAAGAAGGTAGTGGGGACATCCTGGATTTTCTTTTATAGCTAGAAGCAAAGTATATCTATCGATATATGTCTATTTTATATCCACAACAAATCTATAAATACATGTCTGTTAAGCTGGTCCGGGGAGGGGTCTCAGTTGGTAGAGTACTTGCATAGCACTTGGGGAGTCCTGGCTTTTCTCCGGCATCATAAACTGTCTTGTGGCCCACACCTGCCAGCTCAGCAGTGGGAGGTGAAAGCATGATGGTCAGAAGATCAAGGATATCTTGAACTACATAGAGATTTTGCAGCCAGCCTGGGCTACATGAGACCTTGTCTCAAAAACAACTTGATAAGTCAACAGATAGATCTGAGTTTTGGTAATACATCTATAATCCTAGCTCTTAGGAAGTGGAAATAAGAGAATTGAGAAACCTGGGTTCAAGAGTAGCCTGGGCTCCATAGCGATGCTGTCTCAGTACATACTCCCCATACGTGGCGTTTCTGAAAGAAGGCTACTCAAAAGCATAGGAGATACACAATATATGATCACAGTTACTCATTGCAGAACATCAGTAGATAACACAGAGAGATAAATAAGTTGTCCCTGGTTGCCATAGTTAAGAGAGTCAACTGTAAACCTCCCCAGTTAAAAGTGGGACAGAGAGAGGCAAAGAGAAACAGAAACACAAATCAAAGACGCATTCCCAATAGCAGGACATAAAAGCATGAACACAAGAATATCAGATATATCCAAACTTAAAAAAAAAATAATTGAAATAGGGTCTCTACTCCTGGCTGGCCTGAAACTGATATGTAGACCAGGGTGGCCCCAAACTCACAGATATGTACTACCTTATCCAATATCCAGACTCTTATTTTTTAAGTTACATGTACAGGCGTGTACGTGCATGCGTGCGTAAGAGAGTACTATGCCCCCGGTGGCCAGAAGAGGGCATTGAATCCCCTGGACCTGTAGTGAGCCTGGTATGCGTGCTGGGAACTGAACCTGGGTGGGCCTGCTGTAGGAGCAGAAAGTGCTCCAGTAAGCCATCTCTCTAGCTCCTCACAGCTTGTTTTTGGGGTTTTGTTTTGTTTTTTAACAAAGAAAATAGAAAGACTTTATTCACCCACTAAAGTAAACACTCTGGTTCCTGCCTCAGGATAATGTGACAGTTCTCTCTTTGACTCATTCATTCCCTTAAATAAAGATCCAAGCCAACTAGAAACAAAAATCCTTGCTACTTGTAATTTTTGACTTTCCGCTCCCGCCCTCTCCCTTCTGTGCTAACTTTTCACTTTGTTGCGCCCCTGAGATTTGAACCCAGGGCCTTGTACATGGCAGTCAAGTACCTGTAAGTATTTCTTTTTTTTTTTTTTAAGATTTATTTATTTATTATGCATACAGTTTTACAGAAGAGGGCACCAGACCTCATCATAGATGGTTGTGAGCTACCATGTGGTTTTGCTGGGAATTGAACTCAGGTCCTCCTGAAGAACAGTCAGTGCTCTTAACCTCTGAGCCATCTCTCCAGCCCCCCTGTAAGTATTTCTTAGATACTCCCTAGAGCACAGAAGAAATGAATGTTGAATACTTAGACATTAGAAATGAAATGTAGGAAGCAGAGGTGTATTTCATGGCAGCCTGCAGAGTTTTGTTGCTTTAAATAGTAAAATAGAGACTAGGAATGAAGTACCATACAGAAATGAATGGAGTGCTCCTTCACGGAATTAGAGTAACCCATTGGCCAAAGGAAGAAGACAGCTACAGAGTGGATCATTACACAGGAAGACATTTGGTGAAAAAAAAAAAAAGCTGTCCCAGTGGCCTCGTCAGCTAAAGCACAAAGATGGGGAAATGGAAGAAATGAACTAGAAATACAGAATCTAAAAACCAGAAGCAGGTCATGACGTCACAGGCGGCAATCTGAAGTCTTAGGGAAAAAAGGGGTTTTTTAATTCTAAGAAGATAAGAATTGCCAAGGGTGGCCCCCCAAAAACCAATTTCTGTAATTTTAATAGAGAACACTTTGCCATTCTTTACCCTAAAAATCACGCACTAGTGCCTTTTTTCTTTTTATTGATAAATTTCCCCTGCACTAAGGGTGTAGGTAAAGGCTTTGCCCATTAGATATGCTCTGCTTCTGAGCCGTACCCCCACTGGTAGGCTCTAGGTTGGCACTCCACCCCTGAGCCATCATCACTGTGGCTGCCCAAAGTCTTAAAAACAAAACCAACCAACCAAAAACCCAAATACTGCAATAGTATTCAAACCATTCCAGAACACATCTGTAAAGCTATTACAGAAAAAAGGCACACTCTCGACACAGTCACCTGGACATCGGACATGCTTAGGAACGGGATTTGCTGAGGGACCTTATGTAGGGTCTGAATGAACAAGATCTTCCAAAGCCTTTGGCCTATGCTAGTCAGACATGAAATTGTGAGTTGCAGATGTGGAAAAATATCAAGGCTTGGGAAGGAACCAGGGCTTTTACCTGCTGCGTCTGAAATGCCCACTGGACACCAGGAGGGATGAGGCATGAAGGCTGGTTTCTCTGCCCAGCTCTGTTCCTTTATTGTGACTTTCATTGTGAAATGTCAAACATACCATCAGGCACTTGGCTCCGTTCACCTCTCTGACTCAGGTCCCTGCTCATCTCCTTCCTGCTTCTGCTATCACAAATGTGTCTGTTTTGGAAATTTAGATTCTGCATATGAGGGGAAAATTGAAATATCTGGTGTGGCTTTTTGTCTGCCCCAGTCCTGTCTCGCTCCCTTACTCTCTGGTCCCTCCCTCTACTCTGCATCTGCACCCTCTGCCTCCCGTCTCACCTGTGTGTGCTGCACATCTGGATGCATCTTCTGAGGCTGGCTTGTTTCACCCAGTAGTCCAGTCGGACCACTCTGATTCTACAGGTTTTTAAAAAGACCTTCTAAGGGGCTGGAGAGGTGGCTCAGAGGTTAAGAGACTGTTCTTCTCAAGGTCCTGAGTTCAATTCCCAGCAGCCACATGGTGGCTCACAGCCATCTATGATGACATCTAGTGCCCTCTTCTGTATACTGTATACTTAATAATAAATAAATAAATTTAAATAAAAATAAAATATCTCTTAAAATATAAACCCCAAGGGACAGGAGAGGTGCCTCAAGGGTTAATTTCTGTAACTTCAGCTCTCTGGGATCCGACACCTTCTTCTGGCCACTGTGGGCACCTGCACAAACGTGGCCTATACCCAGACACACATAAATAAAAGTCTTCAAATACATAATGTATATGTATTATATAAGGGAGTGTATGTCCAAGCATGGTGGTACAAGTCTGGAATCTCAGCATGAAGTGGAAGCACAGGGATCAGGTCAGTGCCAACCCTCCCAGGCTGTCTCCAGATAAAATACAGATCACCTACAAAACAAACTCCTAACTCCGCCCTGCACCCTTCACTGTTCCTAGCTCTCAAGTACAGGTCCAGTGTCTGTGTCACATCTGGAAGAAGAGGCGCCCTCCATTCCTGTTTCCAGCCCTTCATACCCGCTCTCTGTAATCTGCACTCCGGAGTGCTGCGCTGTCTTCGTGGCTATTCACTCGTCCATTGTTCTGTATGAATGGCATACAGCTATCCTCAGCCCACAGTTTCCTCCAGATCTCTGCTCAGACACCACCTCACCACTCAGCCTTTTTGTAGACCTGTCTAGCCTGAACTCACTTTGTTTTTTGTTTATTTGCTTGTTTGTTTTTGTTTTTAAATTTATTTATTAGGTACACAATGTTCCACCTGCTTGTATGCCTGCATGCCAGAAGAGGGCACCAGATCTCATTATAGATGGTTGTGAGCCACCGTGTGGTTGCTGGGAATTGAACTCAGGACCTCTGGAAGAGCAGCCAGTGCTCTCAACGTCTAAGCCATCTCTCTAGTCCCCTGGACTCACTTTGTAAACCAGAACTCAGAGAGATCCAGCTGTCTCAGCCTCCCAAGGGCGGAGATTAAAGGCATGCACCACCACACCCACACTCAGCTATTTAAAAACATTTTTTGCGATCTATTTTATGTGTGTGAGTGTTTTGCCTGCATGTGTGTGTGTGAGCCATGTGCATACTTAGTGGCATTGGAAGCCAGAGGGCTCGGGGCTCCATCCCCTGGAGTTTAGGTTGTTAGCTGCCACAGCCTTTCCCTTTGTTCTCCATGTACTGAGCCTTCCTGATCTTTTGGTCCAGGACTGAGTTCTTAGAATTCTTTTGTTTCCATTACAACAAGCGTGTTCTCTCCTGGCTTCTTTCTAGTCCGGTTCCTTGGGCTTCTGTTTTCCCAGTGTGCCTTTATAGGTTTCATGCTGCAGGATTTGCATACTTCTTCAAATCGAGGAGTCTCTGGAATAACAGGGGGGGGGTGTTAATCCGCAGACGCTGATGGCTTCCAGGCAGGCCCCTCGTGAGCTGGTAGAGCCTGCAGGACTTCACCTTCTCACCAACGCTGCTTGTCAGCTGTCACGTGTCACAGCTTTAATCAACTCTGGGGCAGGAATCCTCACATCCTAACAGATGGATGTGAATTTAACCAGACAATAAACCATGTACGTGCCGTAAATACGTTTGCCAAGGGCACAGTTCCCAGTGTGGGCTTACTGCACAGCTGTCTTTCTTTGAACTCTCAGTTTCTTGGTGAGATGATTTGTTAGCCTACCTCTGAAACAGCATTTCAGAGAGTTAATGGGTCATTGGCTTCTCCATTCCCAGCAGCCTAATTATTGGGGAGTAGGGAGGGAATGGATTTTATCAACAGAAGTTACTGATATGAGATTTTTTTTTTTTTTAAATGAGCTTGGTGTGTTCCCGAATTGGGTGTCTTTGGGGCATGGCCAGCACCTTGCTCACACAGCCCAGGGTACATACAGGCCAGGAACTAAGTTTTCCCATTTGTACCCAAGTTGCTATCCAAGCTATTACTGCAGTGTTTTAAGGCACTCCAACATCCAGAGGTCTGACACTCTCTGCCAGCTCTGCAGGTTTGTGCTTGTGAGTGCATGTGTGTGCACAGACAGACAGACAGACACACACACACATAACACACAAATAAAAAGGAGAATTCAGTTCATCTGTCTACTTCTTTCCGTCATTATTCTTAGGTAGATTTTTATTCTTTCATCAAATACTGCTCTCCCCTCAAGAACCTACGCAAATAGAAATGTGGGGTATTTGTCCACTTGGCATTCTGCAGGGGCTAACTTCAACCGACGTACATTTTCACTGGCGCACAGCACCAGACAAAGTATAAATTGCGGCAGAACTGGCAAAGTGTATGGAGTGAGGCAGATGTTCTCCTAGCGTGAAGCAGATGTAAAGCTTGCGAATGTCTGTCTAATAAAGGATAGCATTTGCTTCTAGACAGCTGGTGCCAAGATTACCAATTAATCATGTCTGAGTGCGTTTTTTTACTAATTAGAGCCCCCTTTGGTTCTTACTGTTCTGTGTGTAGTAAAGAGGGGAAGGGTATGGAAAGCTTTCCACTCTCTACACTTTGAATAACCCCCATTTTTATAAGACTCTTTTTTTTTTAAATTCTTAGAATCCTATAGGAAATGAAGCCCAAAGATGTGAATGCCTGAGCTGGCCTCCCAGTGGAACTCTAGTTTTGGAGCTAGGAGACTCCACTGAAGGCAGAAGCTGAGCACTGTGAACACTCAGAGGCAGCCGGAAGAAAGAGGCTTGTAATGACCCTGAATGTGGGCTTAGCCTGGACACAAGCTAGTATTTGCTCACTTAACATTCACAGGCAGTCTCCATGGTTATCGGGCTGAGTGGGGGTTTGGTCAGTACAGAGACACAGGGTACCAGTTTGGTTTCGTATGATCAAAAGCAGTAGAGTATGTATGCGTTCACAAAGGTGACAGATGGCTTCAGCTGGTGTAGTATTGAGAAGGGTCACCTCTTTCCACTGTGGAAGCCGAGGAGGGGGGCTGGCCACCCGAGTCCTGTGCAGGAAGCAGGGTGCTACGGCTGATTGCTTTGCTTCCGCACTACAGGGATGGGCCAGGCCAGTCTGCACTGCCAGGCTGTGTCTACAGCACTCTTTGTTGTTTGTTCTGTTTCTTGAGACAGGCTCTCTCTGTGTAACCCTGGCTGTCCTGGAACTCACTCTAGACCAGGCTGGCCTTGAACTCACAGAGATCCACCTGCCTCCGCCTCCCTGTGCTGGGATTAAAGGCGTGGGCCATCACACCCTATACCTCCAGCTCTTTCAAAGCTTTTATTCTCACTGGCTAGCCCAGGCTGCAGTTTCAGTTTGTGATCCTTCTGTCTCCACCTCCTGGGTCCCCCGCCTAGCAGGCTCCTCCTCCCCCTCCTCTCTCTCTCCCCCCCTTGCCCCTTCCCCTCTTACACCGTTCTCCCTCTCCCCTGATCTTCTCCTCCTCCCCCCCCTTCATTCCCTTCTCCTCATCTTCCCTTGTCTCCTGTCTATCCCAACCTCCCCGAGATACGGTTATTTTCTATGAAAGAAAGCTCACAATATAAAGTTTGTCCTCACAGGAGCTTCTAGAAGGAGTGAGTACCAGCTAATGGTTTCCTAGAGTCAATAGTTGGGTCTTTTGACATCTTCATAAAATTTCCTTTTAATTGTGTGGACATCTGTGGAGGTCAGAAGACTCTTGAAGGAGTCTGTTTTCGCCTTCAGTCGTGTGGGCTCAGGGGATGAAAGTCATGTCCTCAGCCTACATGACAGACTGCCTGCTCAACTGTCTCCTCAGCTTGTACTCAGTTCACGTACTCAGTTATTAGGGATGTTTCATTAGGATTTTTCCATAAACACATGAGTGGGTTCTTAGTGTTTATATATTTTACTGTATTTTTAAAGTTATACATCTATGTGTGTGTGTGTGCGCGCACGCACATGTACGTGTATGGAGCACATATTTGCCGAGGTGCATGAGTGGAGGTGAGAGGATACCTTATGGGAGCCTGATTTCTCTTTCTACCAAGTGGCTCATGGGGATGCAACTCGGGCTGTCCAGCTTGACAGCAGCGCTTTTACAAGCCGAGCACACCCACTAGCCCAGATCCATAGTATTTTTAAAGGATGGGTAGAAGAAACATTAATTTACAGGTCTGAAGATAAATAGCCCAAGTGTTTCTCTTTTTTTAAAAAAAAAAAAAATTCCAAAACAATGTACGTGGGGGCTGGAGAGATGGCTCAGAGGCTAAGAGCACTGGCTGTTCTTCCAGAGGACCTGAGTTCAATTCCCAGCATCCACATGGTGTCTCACAACCATCTGTAATGAGATCTGGTGCCCTCTTCTAGCCTGCAGGCATACATGCAGGCAGAACACTGTATGCATAATAAATAATAAAAAAAATTTAAATATGTGTTTAGTTGTTTTCCTGCGTGAGTACCATGTGCATGCAGTACCCACAAAGGCCAGAAGGTGGCATCAGATCCCCTGGATCTGGAGTTAAAGATGCTTGTGAGCTGCCATGAGGGTGCTGGGAATTGGACCCAGGTCCTCTGCAAGAGCAGCTACTACTGAATCACCAAGCCATCTCTCTAGGCCATAAATGGTTTTTTTAAATAAAAACTTTTATTACTCTTTGAAAAAAATCCTAGCAGGCAGAGGTGAGCAGAGATGTGCTGACATTAGGATTCGTAGCAGCAAGTGTGAGTGTTTGTAACCTGAGGTCTGTGGAATGCAGATGTGTGGTGATGTGCAAGACACCACTTTTTACACAGTGTGATCTTAGATCTAGGGCCTGGCTTTTGGAACGCTGAGTAAAGGAGTCTGTAATGGCATAGACTGAAGCTTTTTAAATAACTTATACTTGGGGCTGGAGAGATGGCTCAGCGGTTGGGAGCACCGTCTGCTCTTCCAGAGGACCCGGGTTCGATTCCCAGCACCCACATGGCAGCTGGCAACTGTCTCTAGTTCCAGTTCCGGGCAAGAGCACCGAGGCAAATAAATAAATAAATAAAGTTTAAAAAAAAAAAAAAACCTTATACTTAAAAAAAAAAATGGAGTCCCTTCATTGCTGGCTATTTCTCCAGCTGTAACACTCAGAGAATTAACATTACTTGGATCTAGCAGTGATTATTTTTAACAGGTGTGTATGTGTGTGTGTGTGTGTGTGTGTGTGTGGTTGTAATTTGTATGAAACCATGAACTTTGAAATTACCACTTAAATGGAACAAGTTCTGTCAGGGTTTAGAAATGGATTCTTATGGAATCACACGTAAAAAGTAGACTAATAGGCATCGCTGAGCATACAGCCTGTCGCCCAGCAACAGCATTCTCAGCCTTCTCTTGGTTGTTTCAAGGCTAGATCTCTCTCTCTATAGTCTCCAGACCAACCTTGAACTCATGATCCTCCTGTCTCAGCCTCCTGCTGCTGGGATTGCGGGCTTTTTTTGCCTCCGTGCCTCACTGTGTCTCCTGGTATCTGCAGAGTATCTTTTCTCTCCTAAGTTCTGTAGAGATGCGTCTTGTTTCTATAGTAACAGTGGGTGTTTCAACAAAACTAGGTCAAGAAAACCCAGTAGTTTATTCTCACTTTGTTTCAGGAAGTAGAGCGAGAAATCTCATTCAGGACGGAATGTGGACTGTACTATTCCTACTACAAGCAGATGCTGCAGGCGCCGACCCTCCTGCAAGGTAATTGGAACTGCCGCCATCTCGGCGTGTTGCATTCTCTGTTGTCAGTCAGGTCTGCTTTACACCGGTGCACTGTGTGTGTGGGGAAGGGAGCCATGTGTTCGTGGGGGGGCTTGTTTTTGTTTTGAAGCAAAGCTTCTCTGTGAAGCCCTGGCTGTCCTCACCATGTAGATCCATCTGGCCTCAAACTCAGAGATCCTCCTGCCTCTGCCTCCCCAGTGCTGGGTCAAAGGCTTGCGCCACCATGCCAAGCTCATAATTTTAAATGTGTACTGTGTGTACCTATGTGTTCCTAGTGCCTTGGAGGTCAGAAGAGAGTACCAGATTCCCTAGGATTGGATTTAGAGATAGTTGTGAACTGCCATGTGAGTTCTGGGAATCAAACTGGAGTCCTCTAGAAGACAGCCTTATTCTTAATGGCTGAGCCTTCCCTCCAGCTCCCATAACTCCTGATTTTATTTTATCAGATTGTAATTCCATTTGAGGCACCTAGAGCCAACCTGTCTTCTCAACTTTCAAAGAGAGAAACAGAGGCAAAGGAGGCAGGTGGTGTCCCAAGAAACACTGAGCATCGACGTTTCCGGTTTCCCACACCTTCCACACAGCCTCCGTGGGGCAGGAGATGCAGCCAGCACTCTCCACCAGTGGCCCAAATCCGTGGCCTGGATGTGCTCGACCTTTCTTCTTGAGATTTTGTCTTAACAACCTTAATTCCCAGCTCTGCTGTCCTCAATCACACTGGCTAATTCTGTAGCTGTTTTCAGCATCATAGCCACAGTCTCTGTAAATCCCAGCCTGTGTACACTCCTGCCATATGGCACAAACAGCTGATGCCGTTGACTGACCCAGGCAGAGCAGTCCCACCATGAGTGCTTCGGAGGGAGAAATGGTCTTCTCAAAATTTTCAGATTGTGTTTTCTGTGTATGTAATGTGTTTCGCTGACTTTACCTCCTCCGTTATCCACTCTCCTCCCCCTTGCCTCCACTAACCCTGATTTTCTTCCCAGTTTCCTATGTGCTTTTTTGGGGGTTGTTTCATTTTGTTTGGGACCCACTGAGTTAAATCGAGGTTGCTTGCATAGTCCTTTGTGGGTGGTATTCACTGGAGCGTGGGCACCTGAGCACTGGATAGACCATTGAAGGAAACCAATGTGCCCGCCCCAGCAGACATTACCTGCCAATGGCTTCTCGGCATGTGGGTGGGGGGAAGCCTTCGTGCTGGCTCCGACAGCAGTGGACGATGGTTCCTCCTCCCCCACGTCCTCTCCAGAACTTGTTCTTTGCTTCTTGAGGATGGCCAGTCGGACCTGCATGAAACGGAACCTCCAAGTCATTTTAATTCACATTTCCCGGATGGTTAAGGATGTGTCAGGCATTTGTGCTTCTCCTTTTGAAAACTGTTCAACAGTTTATCAACCCATTTATTGATTACCAGGGGTTTTTTTTTATGGTGTTCAATTTCTGTAGTTCTTTATATGTTCTAGATATTAAACATATGTCTGGGGTGTAGCTGGCAAAGATTTTCTCCCATTCTATAGACGTTTGTGTGCGCTGTGATGTTTCCTTTGCTGTGCATAAGCATTGTAAATACACGTCATCACATAGGTCAGTTTGGGGCACATTCTGCCAGGGTTCTGTTCATAAGTTCTTAGGTGTACCTATATTGTGATGTCTTTTCTTTAGCAGGTGTCATTTCAGGTTTGGGCTGGTTTTGATTTCTTTTGTTTTTGCTTTTATTTTTGTTTTTTTTTGAGGCAAGTTTCTCTGTAGCTCTGGCTGTCCTGGAACTTACTCTGTAGACCAGGCTGGCCTCAGACAGAGATCCTCCTGCCTCTGCCTCCTGAATGCTGGGATTAAAGGTGAGCACCACCACTGCCTGACCACCTTTTTTTCTAACACATGTTTCTGATGCTCTTGTCAAATGTTCGATTGCCATCAGTGCATAGGTTTTTTTTTTTTGCTGGGTCCGTTGTCCTTTTCCATCATTCTGTTTGTGTGTCCTTGTAACTGAGGCTGTACAGTGCACACTGAAGTCACCTTGTCACTGAGGCTGTACAGTGAGTGCACTCTGAGGTCACCTTGTCACTGAGGCTGTACAGTGCACTCTGAGGTCACCTTGTCACTGAGGCTGTACAGTGCACACTGAAGTCACCTTGTCACT